>PVJL010001145.1:0-269577 GCA_004026885.1 Lyroderma lyra | reverse complement strand
AGGCAAATAGATTTACTAGAGATAAAGAAGGTCATTTCACAATGTTAAATGTTTTAATTCACCAGGAAGTTATAACAATGCTAAATTTCTGGGCACATAATAAATTCTCAAAATTGTAAAGCAAAAAGGCAGAAAATACATGGAAATGTATCATCTTCCAGTAACTGATAGAATAATCACATAAAACATTAGTAAGGATTTAGGAAATTTGAATATTATCATGGAACAAGTTGACCTAGTGAACATAAATAAAACATTAAATCCTGTAATTGCCAAACAGGTATTCTTTACAAGCACATGTGGAATATTTATAAAAATTAATCATGTTGGATCATAAAGTAAGTTTAAGTAAATTCTAAATGTTGGACCTCAATGCAATTATTCTAATAATCTAATATATTCAAATATATGTTATTCTAATAGCATGTATTTGGATATTAAGAAATATACTTACACATCATATACATACTTATACTTCATAAAGAATATTGGGATATATTTTTACTGAATAACAAGGGAAAAATACTACACATCAAAAATCATGGGATGCAGCTAAAACAGTTGTTAGAGGGAAATTCATAGTTACAAGTATATATATATAGTAGAAGTTAAGAAAGCTTGAAAATTAATAAGCTAAACATTCACATAATAAAGTCAGAAAAAGAATAACAAATAAACTCAAAGTAAACAGGATAACAGCAGAAATTTATTACAAGAGATTGCAAATATCCAAGAGAGAATCAACAAAACCAAATACTATTTTTTGAAATACTTCTTAAGTTGATAAACCACCTGTGAGATTTAAAAGAAAAAAAGAGAGATACACAAATAACTAATAATAATTGAACTACCATATCACTTTTAACCTGTAAACATTAAGATGAATGAGTCACTATAAACCACTTTATACCACTAATTTTTTAAAAAGACCAAATCTTTCAAAATTGATCCAGAAGAAAACAAAGAAAACTTAATAAATCCATACTTATTAAAGTAATTAAATCTGTAATTAAAAATCTTTTTATAAAGTGAGGTCCAAGCTCAAATGACTTTACTGGAGAATTCTTACAAGCATTTTTGGAGAAAAAAAATGTAACTTTCATTCTACATAAACTCTTCCAATGAGAGATTGAAATTTGACTAAAATGAAATTAGTAACATCTATCAATTAAATTATACCATTGAATTGTACATTTTAAATGAGTGAATTGCATAATATATGAATTGTATCTCCATAAAGTTGTCATGTTAAAAAAACAGAACTATGATGTTTCGGAATGTGTGGTTGGGCAGTAAAATTATAAAGAAATTTAAGGAAGTGAACACTGTAAAACTCAGGACAGTGGTTTCCTATGTGAGGAAGAAAGGATTAAGTTAGGGAGGTGTCAGCGTGATGAGGCAGGTATGTTTATGTCTATTTCTTTACCTAGGTAATGGTTATACATCTCTATTTTACAATAACATTAAATTATCCATTTGTGTTTTTAAATATCTCCTGAATGTGTGTTATATGTCTCAGTAAGAATGTAATAAAAATTCACATGAAGAAGTGAGTTGGGAAGATGATAAGGTTAGGAATATGATAAGCCTATCAAACAGTCAGAAATGAGGACATGCATGCACTACTAGCAATGGAGGGTTTCGGTCTCCCTGTCAACACTAGTTCTCTGTGGAAGGTCCCTCTGGCCCGTTGGTGTAGTTGGAGTCAAATCTTCTATCCCCTGAACATTAAGACCATTACCTGAGACAAAGCGTTGAGTGTGCATTTGTTTTCTCTCACAACCTTTGGACTTCTTTATGATCCGGCAAGGTGTAAGTATGATCTAATAATGATGATAGTGATGACAGTGATGATGATGATGATAGCTAGCCTTCATTCTTACATACTCCAAGGCTGACACAGTACTTGATCTCATTTAGTTTTCCAAACAATCACATAAAGCATTAGTTTGGTTTTCTTCCTGATTTTTCAGCTTAAGAAATGGAGGATTGGGCATTTCAAATGAGTCTCACAAAGTCACCCATGTGGCAAGTAGGAGAGCAGTGATTGAAATCTACCTCCAGAATCTCTTAGTCTCTACCTTACACTTGAATAATAATATAAAATTTAATGTGATTTCATCATGTTGTATTGATTTTTGTTCCTTTTCCAGCACTTGAGAGAGGTAGGAAGGCATTATTAATCTCAGTCTTTGAAAAAAAGGGAATCTTAGAAGCATCAAGCACCTTCCACAAGGGCACCGCTATGATGTGACAGGTGAAATTCAAATCTAGCTTTCTTGTTGGCAAATCCACCTATTTCCTTAACATCTCAAGAGGTAATTATGTGCCCAGGGCACATTTTTATTAGTTTTTGTTTTGTTTTGTTTTTTAACCTTGGAATGATTGAAGAGAAACCAAACTTGTATATGCATTTCTTCCTGAGTCACTTGAGAATGCTTTAGCTTGAATCGGTTAGCCACAGCTTGTTCTAAGCTGAATTTTCTGCATAGCAAATCATATTCCTGCTCTGCTTCTTTGAGGAGCCTTTTCCTCCATAGCCTCTACAGCCTTTGCAGAAAGACTAGGTGGACTACATCCTCTGGAGCTGCTTTCTCCAGGTACGGCCTCTTCTGCCCTCCCACACAAATGCTGCGACCTCATTAACACCTCCTGCAGGAGCTCATTCACGTCTTCCCCTCTAACCTCTGGGAACTCAGCAATTTCTGGAGCTCCTCACCAGCCAAATAATAGAATACATTGACAGCTGTTTCTTCGGCAGCTTGATATAATTAGAGATATTTGCATCTCCTGATTGTTCACACTCCTCAAGAACAATGTGAGTTAATGACAGCGCTGGGTCCTGGTTTTCCTGCTTTCCTTCACAGACAGAAAGAACTGCAGCGAGACCTATTTTTATGAACTGTCCCTCTTTGTACAAATGAGGAACTAGGAGCTCAGAAGGAGATGTCCGGTCTAAAGTGAGTTAATGACTGAGAAAGGACTAGAAACCAAATTCTCTGATTCTCACATCCGCACTCTTTCTGCAGTTCTATGTTGCACAAATTTATAAGATCATTTATATCTTGGTGTTTGTGTTATTTAACCATAGTGGTTACAGTTATAAAATGAGCATAATTGTAGGACTGCTTAGACTCTAGGTCCTAGAGTCTCTCAATTCAGGAATATCTCAGATTGCCAAAATGCACAGCAGCAGCAAATGTCAGTAATAGAAATATAACTGTAAGAAAACAGCAAAGAAATAAGAATGTATTGGGTGGACTGGTGCTCAAATTATGATATAAGAAGATGGCTAACACTTTTTAAACTTCGAACATAGAAATAGTATTAGTCATTGTGGCTAGCACTGTGGAGAATCCTTTGGGGCCGGAAAGTGGGAAAGCCCGGTTGTGTGCGTTCACCTAGGTAGTCTGAGTGGTTTGGTGGAAGAGGATCTGAACCTGAATGAGAACACATGGGTTGTAATTCTGCCCCCAAAAGTGGTGAGCAAAGATTCTTCATCCCTCTGAATCTCAGCTTCTCACCGATAAAGTGAGGGAAACAGACTAGACCTATAGCTTCTCAAATTTTAGTGTGCATAATTACCGGGAGAACTTAATAAGATGCGCATTCCAGGGGCCCCTTGCTAGAGATTCTAATTCATTGGCAAGGAGTAAGGCAGTAGAGGCTGCGTTATATCAAATGCCTAAGAGGATTGTAATGCAGGTACTTCTAGGACCATGCCTGAAAAACTGAAAATACGCTGCGAAAAGGGACTCTTCAAAGATTAAATATTTTGTAACACTTGTAACATTTTCATAACATCAGCTAAAACCGAACATGATAAGATCCTCTGCCATTTAATAGCACTTTCAGAACATTACCTGTTTGCTGTCTTGGGTCATAATGCCATAAATTCAATTTATGTACCAAATGTATAGGCTTTGATGGAGGCCAGTGCAGCCCAGCAGGAGGGAGCATGAGTCTGAATTCCAAGGCCAAGTACTAGCCCATTTGGCCATCACTTCGTTTCCTTTGACTCCCCAGGTAGAGATGTTAAAGGTCTCTGGTGCTTTTAAAATAGTTGAACAAAGAGAGGCCCTTCCAATTTTTTTTAATTAAGCAAGCTTTGACCTTCAAGATTATAATTACTCTTGACATATAACTTACTGCTTAATTAAAACATGGTGAAATATGAGACCTCCCTTTTGGAAAAACAGAGAGTCATGGCGATCTCTACTGTATTCAAGCCCTTCTTCTGTCTGAGTGCTATGGGCTGAGGTGATCACAGACTAATGTCCCACGTCAGGGAGAAAGGGGGCAGCAGGAATCAAGCCTGAGGTGTCGTTATCCCTTCTGAAACAACTAGAGTTCAGGGAATTATCAGGCAGAGAGAGAGAGAGAGAGAGAGAGAGAGAGAGAGACAACAACACTAAATCATTTTGCTTAGTAACATGAGAAAAAGAAACAATGCAAAATTAAGAATGATGGCATTTCAATCAGCAACTAAATAGGAATAATTATTTCCCCCTGTTTTAAAAACAAGGACAAAATGATAACAATTTTCTTTCTTTATATGAAGTCAGACAATTAATTCCATGAACTCATCCTAGAAAAAGTGCTACATACCTCACTGCTGAGTATCACTATAGTCACCTTGGAAGTCCTCCCCTTGGGAAGCTGTGCACCGATGCCAGTGCCTAGTCACCCTTCAAAGCCATTTTGGAACTCTTTTTCTGGAATGGCCATCAGAGCTGTCCTCGTCCCCAAAATCTGACAATTAAGTGTGCGAACCTGCCACCATGCACTTATGTTGGCAGCGCTGTGCAAACAACTAGTGAGGTGTCATAACCTTGGTTTGTACAGCGCTGCCAACATAGGCATATGGTGGCAAATTCGCACACTTAATTGTCAGATTTTGGGGACAAGGACAGCTCTGATGGCCATTTCAGGAAGAGAGTTCCGAAACTGCTTCAAAGGGTGGGCAAGGCTCCGGCGTCGGTCCATAACTTCCCAAGGGGAGTACTTTGAAGGTGACCCTAGTGACATTCAGCAGTGAGGTACGTAGCACTTTTTCTAGGATGAGTTTGCAAACTTAATTGTCCAACTTCATATGCATTTTCCCCCCTGTGGATTTTTAAATGCCTTTGTGTCTGCAGGAAAAAGTATTCACGGTAGCCTTTTTTTTTTTTTTTTTGACAAAGTCATTTAGGTTTTTAAATGATAATGTATTTTTAAAAAAGGCTAACATATAACATTTTCCTCTATTTTCAGAAGGACTTGTTTAAAAAAATGAGGGCAACAAAAAAGGAAATTGTAAGTATAGAGCTATGGGTGATTTCTGTAGATCATCCTGGTAACTTGGAAGTATTATGTATGCCCCATTAAATCTATTTGGTGCAGTGCTGGGTGTTACCATGATTTATTTGGGTGTCACCGTGACTTAGCTAGATACCAGAGCTCTGATTCACTGAAGAATTGTCAGTTGCTTAGTTAACTAGACTGACTCAGCGTAAAGTTTGTAGTGATGAGATCATGGAGTCCTAGGTGGGAAGGGATCTTAGAGGTCATTGATTACAGATCTTTCTTTTTACAGACACACAGGAAAGCTGAGGCCCAAGAAAGGACATAGTAAGGGAGGAAGCAGGACCAGGAGAGGAGTTCAGCTCTTTCTGATTCTGCTCCCTCAACCTAGTGCCATTTCCCATCACTTCAGGAGTGAGAGACAACCTAAATGTCCACAGTAGTTATCCCCTCCAGCATTTCTCTGTTGGGAAAGAGAAACAAAGCTAGTTTCTTCCTAGTAGATGAGTATGCACATTTAAGATGTGTGGATGTGCATATTTACAGTATTTGAACCAGAAGATTCTTCTTATTAACATTGTTCCAGAAGAATCTTCCAATGTTATTAATATTCTTTGGAAAAAAAATGCTTTGGGAGGATTGCATCTCATTTTGTCACATGGAGATAGCACAGTCTCCACTTATGGCTATTTCGTTTTTAAGCACTATTTATTTTTCAATAGTAATGGACACCTACGTATAGAAATATTTGCATTATTGTTTGTTTTCTTGGTGTTATTTCCTAGACTCAGAATATCCAGGTCGATGGGTAAACCCACTTTTAGGCTTTTGAAATATCATGACTTCAAAGTCTTAAAAGTTGCCTAATAAATAGGACTCCTTTTTCCTGTCTGGATTATGAACAAACTGAGAATTAAGACAAAGAGTAAGGCAAATGGAGGTAAAAATATCTTAAAATTGCTAAGACTAGAGTGGAGCTTGTGAGGGCTGTCCAGCAAAAATCCAGCTGTAAGTGCCTCTATTTTTATTACATGGCTAGACAGCCCTCGTTTATCTTAGCTTCAGAACCCAGTGGGTTCCTAACCAATCCCCGTGGGTAGACTTGATGGAATGTAGGAGCAAAGGAGAGTGAGTCTCCGCATGGACGGTGCACTGACAGGAGAGAAAGAGAGCGCCTGAGGGGAGCGTGCATACTTTCTCTTCTCCACAACCACCAGTCATGTCTCTGCTTTGACTCTTGGTGCAGTAAGCAAACATGTAGGACTATTGTGCATATTGAAATTCTCTCCACATGCAAGGATGCATGAAGAACAGAAGAAGCATCTCTTCCCCCTAAATACGTAATTGCTTCTTCATTCAACATCTCTTGACTGTACTAAGTGCCAGGTACTGTGCTAAGTACTAAAATAAACCAGAAACCAGATGAATGAAGACGCCATCTCTGCTTCCAGGTGATTTTAGTTGGTATTCCGAAAGGATTCACATCCCTAATTGGATGGGGTTGATTTTACACAATTTCCTGTGATATATGGCAACACCCCATCTTAGGGCTTGGGCACGTATTCTACTGGCAGCAAAATAGGGCAGCAGAGAGAACCAGCAGCCAGAACTGTATCGATCCTCCATTCCTCCAAGCAGGATGAGAAGTTGAGAAATTAATCTTGCTTCAAGATGAAGTACAGTGTTCAAAAGACCTAATGCTACCGGGTCTGTCCAAATAGTAGTGATAGTGATAAGAGTAGCAGTGATGTGCTAAACACTTACTGAGTGTCAGCCTCTGCTTCGCCCTCTGTGAGGGTTTCTTCCCAAGTACTCCCTGTAACTGCAGGCCTCAGGTGCTGAACTGAGGCTCAGAGAGGTTGCTAGTAGGTGTCCATGGGTCCCCAGCTACTGACGAGAATGAACTGAAATTCAAATTCAAGTGTGTATAACTCCAGGGCTTGCATTTTTAACTGTTGTATTGCAGCTAGAACAATGAGACAAGTGATTCCAGAGTTAGACAGAGCAGTCAGGAAATCCCTTTTTTTGGCGGGTGGCCGGGGGCTGGGTTGGGGGGGGTAGCTCCCTGGCTGGGAATTGAACTCAGGCAGCGGCATTGAAACCCAGCAGCTATACCACCAGGGAGCTCCCCAGTCAGGAAATCTTTTTTTTTTTTTTTTTTTTTTTTTTTTTTTTTTTTTTTTTTTTTTTTTTTTTTTTTTTTAATCTCTCTTTTTTTTTTTTCTTTTAATGTGGGTAGTTCCCTGGCTGGGAATCGAACCCAGGCCACAGCGTTGACAGCGCCGAAGCCTAGCCACTGCACCACCAGGGAACTCCTGGGAAATCTTGAAAGAGAAGACAGTTCACGTGTTCAGGCAGATGATCAGTGAGCACTAAGGAAGTCTCTCAGCAGGTTCCATGGCTCAGGCCAAAGATAAAAGGGGAAATGATAGGACCCATCAGGGCACAACCTGAAGAGAGTTCTGTGGGTGACAGAAACAGAATTTTCGGGATGAGTAATTGTGATGCAGATTCTAAATGAAGAGAGAAGTTTGGTTCTTAAAAATAGAAGTCTTGGGTTTGAGAATATATCACACCCCTTTTGTATTTGTCAGGGCAAAAAAACGTCTCTATCCTCTTAGGTTCATTGGCTGGGTGGGGGTGGGGGTGGTCTGTGAATTAAACTAACAGAGGTCAGATTAACAGAAGAAAAGACGTGCAAGTTTTAGTGCCAGTATTGTGTACTGGAGTTCATAGAAAAAAGGGAAACTCAGAGTGGCTAGACGTGGGGGCTTATATGCCATTTTAACAAAGAAAAGGGGATTTGGGCTTCAAGAAATGATAAATTGTGGGCAGCTGACTAGGAAACGTATAGGGGAAACTCATGGATGACACGGGTGATTTCAGAAAAGCTTGTTTATGCAGAGTCATCTCCAATGTTCCAGCTCCAGCGATGACTCACTCTCTTCTTCCTGGTACAGAAGAGGGGGATACCTTCTCAAGAAAACTTTATGCCACCTTTATAAAAAGAGATTTATGCCCTGCTTTTAGGCAAAAGAAAATAAAAAAAGACCCTGGAGAGCAGACAGCTCTTCTTGCATCTGTTGATTCTCAATTCAACAGCGTTCAGCTCAAAGTAATACTTATGCCAAAGTGGGATATTTTGGGTTAGCATATCTTAATCCCATTCATGTCTATATCCTCTTTTAATAAATCTAATAAAGTGGAATTGATGCTTTATAATTGGCAACCATGAAAGGGGGTCATTGACCCACTTTTTCCAAGGCAGAGGGTGCATGTCCTTTGAATAGAATTCTCTGAAATAGATAATTGGCTGAGACAAGCGCATTAGTGTAGGTCCTCTGTGAAGCAGGCGCCGAGATGGGATTAAATGTGCAGTGATTTTATTAGGGCAAGTGCCTGTGTAAAAGGAAATGGGGGGAGAATCAGGAAGACTGGGAGAGTCGTGATGACTGAGCCCTAAGCCAAGAAGGCTGGATGAGTCATTCTAAGCTGCCGTGTGGTCCCCAGAAGGTTCAGCAAAGCCATCGAATAGTCTCAAGACAATGCCAGCCATCTGAGTATAGTCTGTGTCTCCTAGGATGGGTCTGTCTTAGTATCCTCTATGGACCTAGGCGTTAGAGGGCAGCCAGAGGGAGGAGTCATGGTGTTAGTACAAGTGTGAGGATGGATTTCAGAGTGCACCAGCTGGGATCCTAAGTCCCATTCCCTGTAGCAGGAGGTCAGCAAGGCACAGTCTCAGACCGTGCTTCAGAAGTACCATAGATATTTTGTTCCCGTTGTGTAGTTGAGAGACTGAAAGGTGAGGATATTGATGCATTTCCTCAAGGTCAAACACTGATTCTGTGTTAGAAAGTGGGGTTGCCTGGGTGTGAATTCTCTCTCTCAAGAGACAGTCATTTCTGCTAGAGATATTTTCTCAAGCATGGAATGTGCATCAGAATCCCCTGGAGGGCCTGTGAAAGCAGTGATTGCCGGGCACCCCCCCCCCACGTGTCTCTGATCCTGGAGAGCAGGAATGGGACCTGAGAATCTGCATTTCCAACAGACGCCCAGGTGGTGCGGATACTGCCAGTGTGGGGAACAATCTTTGAGAACCACTGTGCTTAATATTTTATGACTTTCAGGTCTCTCAATATATGTGTTGTGATGAGAGGGTGGCGAGGGGGAGGGCGAGCAAGGGAAAATGTCTTACTCGTCTTGTCAACTCCTCCCCTTGCACAGTCCAAGCACCATGCCTGAACTGCCGTGGGTATGTAATAAATATTGGTTAAATTGAATTTCTTTGGCCTTGGGAAAATTTAATGAAATACTCAATAGAGTGAAAACAGACCTGTCTTTCCAAAGGATAATCATTCGAACTGGCTCAGATTTCTGCCAGAAAGGAGTCCACCTTAGGAGAAACAGAAGTTGCCTTTGTCTGTTTCCTCTGGCCCTGTGGCGTTGTGACGTCACTTCTGCTCCAACCACGTAACCGATGCCAGGCAGCACAGAGGGCAGGAACACGGTGGCACACACAGTGTGATTTCTAGCTGGTGCAAACTTCATATATATGCAGAGTGTGCCCCCAAAATGTATACACATTTTAAGAAAGGAAAAACTGTATAAAATTGTAATACCCGATATACACTGATAACAAACAATGAATACAAGTCACGTTTGACTTCTGCGATTACAAGAGGTGCTCACAGTGGCTGCCGTCCGCATCCAGACACTCCTGATTACGGCGAACTACTGCTTGGGCAACGCTGACCCAAGTGTCCACGTGCATCTCTGCGTGTGCGGTTCTATTTCTTCCCGAAGTTCCGCCAGCGTAGCCGGTTTTCTGTGGTACAGCACGTCCTTTAATGGGAGACCTTCAAGAGAATTTGGGTTACACTCAAACGACGTTCTCAAATTTCAAATACCATTTCAGAATGGTCTTGTGCTCTAATGACACTGTGCTTCTGCCATTTTCTTGGTCCTGCCTGTCGCATGGTGACACTAGCATTCATTTGATTAACACCGTCTTGTGAGCAAACGTCATACTACACATTGCTACCATAATTTAATTCAACTTCAGAAAGTAATACGTAGATAACATCTCCTAAAATGTGAATACATTTTTGGCACCCCGATATATATGATTTTTGATGCATGCAACAGCAAGCACACAGGAAAATGCACTGGCTGCTAGTTTTCACACTTGATGATAATTCTAAGAGTTCACTTCCTTCAGTCAGGCTGCTGTGTTTGTTATTTTGTGTAGACAGATGATAGGCAAAGGGGCCTGGAGAGACTTAATTAATCTTTGCTGAAGCTGCTGCCTGGTGGGGATAAAAGTGACCTGTGGAATCCAGTCTGCAGTGGCCACAAGTAGTAATTACCCTGGGTGCCCAGCATTGAGCTAAGAGCTTTATGTGCATATTTTATTTAATTAACACAAAAACTGTATAATGTTGGTATTATTCTTATTTCCATTTCACTGACTAAAACAATTAGGCAGGGATAAGTAGCATGGCTTAGACACGTGGTGGGTGAGTGGTAGATTGGTGATTTGAACCCTGGTCTGCTTGACTACAGTCTCTTTACCCTCAATCACCCACCATATTGATTGCTGAGTGTGTGTGTGTGTGTGTGTGTGTGTGTGTGTGTAATCTCCCTTGGAACAGGTTTACTTAGCCCCCTCGGTGTATAAAGCAAAGAGATAACTGAAGCAAAAAGAAGGCAGGTAGGTGACTTTTTCAATGTCATGCAATGAATTAGCAGTAGAATCAGAGATGGAACCAAGGTCTCCGTGTCCCCTGAGTCAATGTCAGTGACTTTCCTAGTTACCATGTTTTTGTACTTAAGTGTCATTATTACTCTCTTTCGCTTTGTGCTTCTCCATGACAACTGGGTGGGTGCCTTTTAGTCACCCCCCTTATGACTCAATGCTGACATGCTTTGTGCCCCATCTATACTTACACTGCAAGTCCACTTCCCTGCCCTCCCCGCCTTGTTCCTGCCAGTCCAGTAGGCCTGAGTGTACTCTCCAGTTACAGTCGTCTTAATTCCTCCTCAAGCCATTTATCCTGCATGTTAGGTCTGACTCAGCAGGAACTTTAGGGTAAGGGGCAACGATTCTATCTTGCCTATGTCATTGCTAAGGGAACAGTACTGTGAAAGCCACGGAAGGTCATTTGCTCACTCCTTTTCATTGTAAATAATTATCAAGGCACCCAAAAATAAACTTGTCCGGGCCTTCATCACAGAGACAAACAAATCACAGCATGAGTCAGGCAATGATTGCAATCAGTACACTCACTCTTCTGCTCATTCGGACCTGGAGAAAACCTGGGGAAGTTAGCTCCAGTGGCTTTATCATCACATCTTCAAAGGCAAAGAAACTACCCAAATTAACAAGAATGAGAATTGCTTCCCTGTTCTCTCCTCCATTGGTACCCTATGAAAATTAAAGTGTTAGCCTTCATTTTGCATTACCAGAGAGAGTAATGTAGTAAATGTGATGCTGATAACCAATACTATCCTGAGTGTGTTAACTGTGTTGGCCAGTGAGTGAAGAAAAATGAATTCCACTTTTTCCTCCAAACTCGAGTCAAAATAAAATGCCTTTCATGTCTTCTTAGATTCCTTTATTAGATTGAAGCTATTCCAACCAACATTGATACTTTCCTGTTGTCACTTGCTGTCTATGGACCCTATTAACCTTACTAATCTGGGAGCTCTTGATCCTCTGAAGCAGTGGTTTCCGAATTCCGGCGTAAGAATGGGTGCTCCCATGATTCCATTCGCCCATGGCAGGATGAATAAATAGATCCGTACAATGTCAAGGCTGCAGAAGTTAGCACTCCCCAGTTGCCTTCATGAGCTCTCCATCGGAATGCGTCTGCTTTCTCCCCACGGTAGTTCCAACCTTGGGGACAGCATAAGGCACAACAGGCATTCAGTACATACGCTTTGAGTAAATGAACCGATGCAGTGTCCTATTGTGGGAAGAGCTGTCCTTTGGTGTGAAAGGAATTTGTAAAGGAAATAATAGTGATAGATAGAAGTTGTTTTTAATTCCCTTACTTTGTGAAAGTAAAGGCTAAGGATTCTCTCTTGGTCATGTGAATTTGGTTTCTGAAATCTCGCTGGGTTGAGAATGTAACCTTCTGGAAATTCCTAGTACAATCTAATTTCCACATGTGAAAGTGGGGCAGTTACTGTCCAATGAAAGGAGATAATTGGCCCCAGTAACTGGATTATTATCTGTCCTTCCCATAGTTCCTTTACTTAATAGAATTATAATTTTAGGTTGATTCTTTTTTTCTTTCTTCTTTTCTTCTCTCTCTCTCTTTCTTGTGTTTTTATGGGTCATTGTGGTTTCTGAAACAATATTGTAACCTCCTTGGAATGTGGATGATGCCATATTCTTGTTTACATGGCTGGATACTTTCCAGACAGTCCTGCAAATGCATCAAAGTAGCATGTTGTACACCTTAAATTTATACAAGTTTCTATGTCAAATTTATTCAGTTTTAAAAAAAGCAGTAAAAAAAGAAACAAAAAAAGGAGCAAGAAGCTCCTATTTCACAGCATTAGTGGAGACAAGGAAAAATAAGTCTGAACCTGACATGAATATCAAGTAAAAACCTGTTATCTGATTAGTTCCATGTATGGAAATAAATTAATTTATGACAGATCAATTAGTTCATAAAGGTGGATGAACATGTAGATCATTCATTTTGAACACGGATTTTGAGGCTAGGGTGGCACTGGTGATTGATAGTCCCTGCTCACCCAACCCTGAAAAACACAACAAGAATAAAAAGGGACATACTTTCCGCATCTCATTTCACACTGTGATGATGCAAGAAAGGACCACATTTCTAATACTTAAACCAAAGACAGTGTAGATACAAATGCCTAAAGGAAATGAACTTCATTAACAATGCAGTGAACATGGGATAGATCTAGTAAGAAATATCATCATTTACTTTTGTCTGAGCATTTGCTGTAGATGCCTGACAAGAATGATTACTACTCTTTAACTCTGTTCCATTATACTTCTGCACCTTTCTATGTTACCTATTACTAGTTATTCATAAAAATCCAATTAGGAATTTGGTTGAAATCTTATTTTACAACTTGGTCACAATGCACACTCTTACCAAAATTGACCTCATCTATTGAAAACTGTTCTTTCCCTATCTGGTTCTAATCACTATTATTTCTGCTTCTACCTTCAGTTTCTTATATTAGTTTGTCCTTGTTTCTTGTGAGGAAAAAAAAAAACAAAGAACAAAAAACTTCCTCAATCTTACACGGAAGTATAATAGGGAAAGCTTCCTTTTTTGCTTTGCTTC
Organism: Lyroderma lyra; assembly: GCA_004026885.1. NCBI lineage: Eukaryota > Metazoa > Chordata > Mammalia > Chiroptera > Megadermatidae > Lyroderma > Lyroderma lyra. The sequence continues at coordinate 255,964 of PVJL010001145.1, read as the reverse complement.
TTTATATTACCTTAGTTTATACCCTTGTGTGCATTAATTGTGCAACTTAAAAAAATCACCCAATGAATAAAAATAAAATTAAACCCCAATCTAGTAAAGGATCGAGTCCCTGTACTTTCTACCTGGTTCTAGCTTTGTCGATGATAATAAAACCAATGGAAACCAAGTAAATAAAACCTGTTAAACTTGGGGAAATTTTTTCTGCAATTTTTTTATTATTGAAATACCTGAGACATTTAAATACAGCCCTAAATGTTACCATAAGATAGATCATTAATGATGCATCAAGCTGCCAACTTGGTCTTCACTGCAAAATACCCATATGCCAGAAAGGTGGGGGTGTGAGTAATTTGGGCATGGCAGCTCTGAGAAAACACATTCAGTATCAATGTTTCAATCAGACACTTGGCTATGAGCCTCTGGATGTCAGTTGTCTTCCTCCTACTGCAGAATGTCAGCTGAGGAAAGCCTGTTCTTAAGGAAGAAGGAAAAAGATGGAGAGAAGGAAGCCATCTTTCTGAAATTGTCCTGATGCCGTCAAGTTGCTCTTGGTGTATTCATATAGCCTCAGGGGCCGAAGTCATCCAATCAGATGGCTGCCATTTAGGGGGCCTTCCAGGTCTGCTCCCAGGAGCTTATTAATTTCTAGGAGAATGACAAAGCTCCTTGTGTGTACTGCAAACAATAGATCCAATGGATTAGGTCCAGCCTACTCATGAGCTTCATCCACTTGTTCTCTGAGAACTGATCTGACTTTTTAGACAGATTGAGATGCCTGTGTGGCTGTGCGTGTGTGTGTGTGTGTGTGTGTGTGTGTGTGTGTGTGTGTGTGTCTGTATCCATGTAAGTGTCTGGGCGTGGATGTGGGGTAGGTTTACTGGAAGGGTGCATGTGCATTATTACCAGGGCAAAAATTTCAGCTGAGTTTGAGGCTGGTGAAAGTTAGAAAAGGTTATGTTTTACGTTTTACCTATTATTACATTTCTTCGGCAGATTTCTATTTGCAAGTTGCTTTCACAGTGTAATCTCTCATTTAATCCTAACAAAAATCCTCTGACTTTACTAAGCCCGACCTAAGTATCTCTCTTCTTTTCCCAGATGATACAGCTACTTGTCTGTATCACATAATTATGAGGTCACATAATTGCTAAGTGGCATAGCCAGGTCTCCAACACAGGACTCTGATCTATAAACACTATTCTCTCTCTCTATTCTCAGATTTGGTGACCAGTAACCATATAAGAACTAATTTGTTTGCCTTCATCTTAACTTTAAATTCTGAATGCATCAAATAGCTGTGAAATCTTATCCTTTAATGATTCGGGCATTTTTTTTTATGCTCTGGTGTAGAAAAAAAAGTTTCTCATAAATTTGCAATAATAATACTTCTGACATTCAAATTGTCATCACACAGATGATCTTATTTGAATTGCAGAACAACTCTTTGAGAAGAGTAGGCAAGATAGAGTTCTGCGACAGTTAATTTAGTGTCCACAGCAGTTCATTTCTTACATATAGGAAGTGCTTCATTAGTCCATCACATGCTCTTTCAGCCTTGGAGAATTTCTCCAGACTTTCATTGGTAGCATTGTTTATTTTCCTTGATCCTGACTTTACCCCTAGGTATCTTTCTGTTCTTCTTTTTCTCCATATCCTGCAGCCTGTAAACTCTCTCTTCCTACCTAGGTCTGACATCCAGTACTCTAAACTTAATGGAGAGTTACACATATTTGGAGAAAGAGCCAGTTAAACGCATTTAACAGGCAGAGAAACTGAGACCACAAATTTAAATAACTTACCTAGATACAGCCTATAACCCATGAGCAGTATAGATGTTGGCACTTTGTCATTATGAAGACCCATCGTGGAGCCTCCCACGCCAGAGCAAACATATTTACCATAAGTCTTTGGAGTACTTCTTACACATCAAATAAGGAGGCATTCTCTTTCATATAGTGATTTCAGGGGGCATCACATTTTCCTAAATAGCTTTTGTAGTTGTTGACTTACAGCTAGAATTCCACCACTGGGCAAACACTTCGTATATATCTTGCACATTCCCTAGGTAGTTGCTATTGACATTGGGAGTGCAAAATTAATCCTCTTTTCATCACTATCTCATTGATATAAACTAAGTTGTTAGTCTCTTTGGCAATAGGATTGAGTAGAAAGAAAATAATAATAGCTTGTGGTGTGCGTGGGGAGGACTCAGGAATAACCATCGTAATAGCTAACTGCCATGACCTGCTATGTCCCAGCACTGTTACATAACTGTGCATACATCCTGTAATCTAGTCTTCTAAATAATACAGTATTGTGATGCATAATGTAACCAGGAGAAAAAAATCAGTTTATATAGAAGGAATGATTTTCCCAAGGCCATGATGTTTGACACAGGTTTTTGTTTGTATGTTGTTTGAGATGCCCAAGATCATATCTTTTCTATTACAGTCTCTGCCTAAGGCAAGGTATTTTTAGGGAATCAGACAATATAGATTTTTTTGTGTGAGTGAAAGCAACCATAGAGATTCCTGTTATTCCAATAGAAAAGACACATCTGCTTGACTTCTCTGCATAGATTCCTCACTGTCTCATAACAGTGCCCTGAGACCTCAACTTTTACTCATGTGCACTTCTTTTCAATTATGTTATGTTGGTCTCAGACCCAAAGAATTTGACAGCAAACTCAGCAGTTTTTAGCAAGAAAGACAAATAAGGCCTGCTCTTCCACCTGGTTGAAGTCACTGAATCATGGAAGACTGTCACTGAAGCCCAGAGCAATTCATCCTGGGAACAATCAGCTCACATCTGCCTTGGCACAGACCTTGGTCTGTGCAGGAAATCCGAAAGAATCGTGGCCTCCCCCAGTCACTAGTTGTCTTTTTATCCTTCTCAGACCTAAGCTTCCTATCTTCCTGTGGAGGCCCAGGGTGTAATTCATTGTACTCTGCCATGCATTTCTGCCTCTTTTCTACATGTGCCCAGTGTTTTGCAAAGAAGGGTGAGGTTTTCCAGGAAAGAAACATTAGGCATTATTCAACAGGTTGGGGAAGAATTTGGTGCTCGGTTTGGGGGAGAAGGCATTTCCCACACCTTTATAAGTTTATCCCAAAGAAGGCGGTGTGATGGTGGAGACAGCCTCAAGCTGGGAACCAGGGACACCTGGGTCCTGGGCTGAGCTTGGACACTTAGCTGCTCTCCGGCCTTGGACAGTCACATTGAGTGACCACACTCCACCCAGTGTACTCACTGTTTGAACTACTGTGTTCAATCCAGCCCTGCTGTATGCGTGCTACAGTGCCCACAGAGTCCCTTTGCAGGATCTGGTTGTTGTAAAGTAAGTGGACAAATAGGACATACACCGATCATCTCTAGAACTACCAACAGAGACTAACTTTCATGACTGGGAACTGGGGGAGTGACTGCTAATGGGTACACAGTTTCTTTATGGGACAAAAGTGTGCTAATAAGATTGTGGTGATGACCGCACAACCCTGTGAGTATACTAAATGCCATTAAATTATACATTTTAATGAATTGTGTGGTATGTGAATTGTATCTCAATAAAGCTGCTATTATTTTTTAAGGACTTAGAGATCAAACCCTAGCTATTTTCAGTGTCTCAGCCCGTATTTGTGTTGGTTTTTACCTTGAGAAATCCGTACCCTTTGGCAGAAGGCATGCTTCTCCCCCAAATAAAAGCAACATGTTCTTTCCACAAAATATTTAGGGCAAGGGTGCATAGTGGGATTACTGTTTGTGCCGCCGATAATCTAGATCTAGAACATTACAATTTCCTCTTTGATATGACATTAGTCACACTTTTCTGGAAGTAAATTAGGTATTATTTTAGGGAAATTAGGAAGTGCCATCCATCCCAAATACCCAACAAACAAGTCAGTATTCAGTCTTTGGAGATAACCTTTACGGTCTCCGACTCTTTGAAAATCAAAAACATGCCTTTCATGGCTGCTTTACATCTTCATCTTAGAGTGGATTGGTTGACCCTCTGTTTCCCATATAACCAGGATGTGATGATTACAATAGTGTTGAAATTCTTGAAGAAGGTGTTGAAAAATGAGGTAGGGACTTGGAGTGGAAGAGAACGGAGAAGGTGTGAAGGGACCAGAAACAGCCTTTTCTCAATTTACAATCTAAGAGTTAAAGCTGCAGCAAATGCTGAAGCGGGAAGAGAGACCCAAAATTAGATGGCTCGGCGGCCTCGTTTCATTCACAAACTAGATGCATGTTGAAATAGGGAAAAGAAGGACACTCAGAGGAAAAGGGACTATTTAAGAAAAATCTTTAAAAATTATTTACTCTACAGGCATGTGCGCTTAGAAACACTGTGTTTGAGTAGGAGAGGAAAGGAGACAAAACCCATTAAAGACCCAATATGCTCCCTGCGTGTAGGATTCCATTAACCTCAAGCTACATAGTTCCCCCTCCGCAGCAGCTTGAGTGACTCAGCACTGAATGAGATGTGGAAGCAGTTAACTGGGAGAGATGTTGCTTTTAGGCCCACCTGTACTGCCCCTCCCAACACAAAAGACACTTTGGGGAATGGTCTCCGTTTTCCCAAACTCCACTCCTGTACAGGCAGGCACGCTTCACCTGTGGTCTACGAGTGAACACGGGACTGGTCTATAGAAAGAAGTTTCTTCCTTAGGATTTCTGGCACCCGGTAATTGTTTTCTCAATAAATGATTGAGCAAAGTTCAAAACAGGCCACAATATTATTTTTAACATGTAAGTACCCACAGGGAACTCTGAACAAAATATTTTCAGTTGGTATTTCTAATAAAGGTTGATGTCATTATTTGCTCCATGGGTAGTTACTGGATACTACATGGAATTGAAAAACAAAACCAAAACACATAGAACTCTCAGGCTATTGAGAAATTGATATTGAAGTTATTCCCTGCTTCCCAAAAGTTCGCGTCATACCGCTTCGCTTTTATGGAAGATGTACATGAGCACTTGTTTTCTCTAACCAAAAGAAATCTGAAAAGGATTTTCACTTTTACAAAAAAAAGAAATTGTTACTGTACTTACCATAGGTCCTTCAGAAAGTGGGAGATACATGTCGCTTTATGGCATTTCAGCTTTGGACAGTTTTCATAGGAAGGCTCTACTTCTGGATGGTGGGGGGGAACTTGCACTTGAATTGATTTGTAATAGCCCCAACCACACATAATAATCCAGTAATTAAATCGAACACATCATAAACATCCATCTTGACTGTGCCTCCTGGCTAGCAGATAATGCTGCCTTAAGTTTGTAAATTTTATGGTAAAATGCCTAAGCTGGTGTAACATAAGAGGACATTAGCATCAGGAATAAGATCACCTTTCTGTTGCTCCACTTTATGGAGAGAAAGAATGTATCGCTATCACTAATGATAGTTCAGGATCAAAATCACAGCTACTGCTAGGCAAGTATTTTTGACAAGGAAGGAAGTATCTGAAGTAGAGAAAGACCTGGAAGCCTGTTCTATCTCCAGCTTGGCCCATTTCTAGCTGTATGAACCAGACCAAGACCTTTTCTGCTCTGATCCTTGATCTCCCCATTTCTAAAATTATGGTATAAGATTAGATAAAACCTTAAGCCTTGAATTTAAATATGGCACATGTCAGGACACATGGACATTGAACCAGACAAAACCTAAACATTGTTACTGGTCTATAAACAACTCACAATTTGGGTTGAAAGGAACTAGTGTGTAAATGTGAGAGCTGTCATTTATGAGTTGTGTAATCCCTTTACTAAGTCTCTTAGATGATCCAAAACTCAGTATCTCTGAAATGCAAAGTGGCTGTGAGTTGGTATAGTATCTATCTTACAGAATTCTTGTAGAGTACAAATGAAGTATTACACTTGAAGAGACTTGTATGTTTTTCATGGTAGTAAAAGTGGTAGAAATTGTTGCAGTAAGTATTGACCTTCAAGTGATTTTGATCCCAAGAAATGCTTACTGTGCACTGACTGTAAGCCATAACTAATTTGAGCATTATATGAGCACTGTCCATTTTATTCCCACAACAGTCCTTTGAGAAAAGTGCCTCAATTTCCCCATTTTATAGTTAGAGAAAAGCCTCCAAGTTTGGGTCACTTGCTCAATGATGCAGTTAATAAATGGTAGTACTCAGATGCAGACCTGGGGCGATCTGTCTCTGAAGTGTGAGCTTTTACCCCCTGTGTTGTATGATGTATTACTCTCGTATAAAATAGATTTATATCTGGTGATTTCTACTTTCCAGCGCTGTTCTTGTTTGAAATGAAGACCTCCACTGAGAATATCAGAAAAGCTGTGCCCCCAAAAATCTGTTTAAAGGTATTGGAGAGGTAAGAAGGCAGTGGGCAGTCAAGGGAGAGGAGAAACTCAGAGAGGTGAAGCTGACATTCAGTGACATATTTTTTGAGGCACTGGCCACTTGAAAAGCTGCATCTCTAAGGCTGAACAGCTGAGTAGAGCTTTTGGGAGTTTTATGGAGCTGGGGAAAACAAATTGTAGTTTAAAGTGCACCAAAAGGAGGATCCCTCGTAATTACTTCATGTTTTTAATTGTGAATTTATTCACAATTAAATAGTCAGAGTGAACTGGAAGTGGATGAAACTTCATAAGAGTCTCCTTCTAGATCAGATCAATCCAAAATTGTATCAAAATAATCTGTTCGTCCTCAAACGGTTTGCTAGAAGCAAAAGCAAATCTCTGGAGACAGACTACATCATCCAGAGCCTCAAGGGTCCTTTGGGATCTAAAAAAAAATAAAAATAAAGAAAAAACTGAGTGTCAAAAAAAGACAAGAATCAACCAATGGCTAGAAAAGCCTACTGAGACACTAAGGTTAGAAACTTAAAGTAAGTATAACTAATACACTCAGGATTTTAAATGACAAGATGGAGAATATCTATAGAAAACTCCTGTCTATGAAAAAAGTAAATATCTGCAAAAAAAAAAATAATAATAATAAATAAATAAATATCTACCAAAAAGAATAAGTAGAGACTACAGTGTCTCACATTAACAATAGAAAAGTTTAACAGTAATTTGGCAGAATAGACAAGAGGAAGAAAGGTCAGAAGAAAATAACCTAGCCTGAAACACAGACAAGAAGATGGAAATGCAGGAAAGAGCGGATAGGATATGGAGGCACAGAGAGAAGATTTAACGGAGGTATAATTGGAGTCCCATAAGGAGGAAAGAAAGAATAAGGAAGAAGCAAAGCTTTAAGAGAAAATGAGTTAAAATCTTCCAAAGACAATAATTTTATATCTATTATAATATCTTTTATAATATAATTTTCTAATATATATATATTTTTTCTATTCGGACACTAAAACATACTAATAAAAGTTTATAGCCTGGGGGTTATTATTCTTTATTTTCTGGCTTGAAGAGAGACTTTTGAGGTAATGCAAATTTCAAGCCACTCTGAAATAATAGTTAGAGACAGTGGACATTTAGAGACATTGTATTTTGAGAACAGAAGGGATCTTGGATGATGTGAAATTTGTTTGAGTGAGGGAGAAATGTTGGCAGATGATGAATACTGGAGAAGTGAAGACATTTGGGTTCAGACCCCTTGCTCCTCACACACATGGAGAAACAAGAAGATCACAGTTTGGGGATCAGAAGGGGATGGGACATCATCATTATGTATGTGTTTTTGGAAAGGATTAAGAAGTGCCTACTCCTTGTCCACCCCCTCCTTAATTGTATTGTTCCTCTTCTTTGAGACTTAGCTCCCTGAGCTGAAAATAAGAATGACAATGCATTTCTCACAGTTTATTATAACTAACTGGCAGTGTACACACAGAACTCACCTAGTGTCTGGCACATTCAAGGTGCTCTATTAATGTTAGTCTCTCTACCCGCCCCCACCCCACCTTTTTTCTTTTTTATATTTATTGTGAAAATCATTTATGACATCTGTGCAAGGCCTCTTAAGACCCTGTCAATGGTTTTCTGCCAAGGTAGCAAAGGTTTTCTGCCAGCCAGAACCAGAAAACAAGGGTTTTCAGTTTGGAAACTTGGAAATTCAGTTTCTCAGATGGTTAGGGAAAAGAGACAAGGCAGATAGATATTTAGAAGTAACAGGTACTTCTTGAAAAGTTAATGTCCCAATTAGCAGGAAAGAAATCAAGTAATTAAGAAACCTCTCTGTCTTCCAGAACCCTAACCAGTATTCACGGGACTCTATGGGGAGCCCTTCTACATTCTCACTTTTGGTGGAATCGTTTCATTTCATCAGTAGGTTATGGTTTCCCTTTCTATTTCATCCCTTGAGATCTCTCCCTTTGCCTGATAGCAGGTGATTTGATGCTTCTGGAAGCCCAGTTTCTTTCTGATGGCATAATCTCAAAATTTGCATTAAACATACTTGTCCTATCAGAGTTCATATTTTCTATATTGTCACCCTACCCATAATACAATGTGAAATAACACGCACTGAACAGTTTTTACCTGAGTATATAGCAAAAGGAAAACTGGTAGGGAGAGGGTGGATATGCTGTCTGTCTTGGGGTGAATCAAGGTCTTCCAGTTGCTGATACCACCCTTTCAAAAGACCCAAACCATTCTAATATATGTTGTCTTTCTACCATACTTATTCAGTGGTAATGTTGTGTAACTGGATGAGGCAATACCTGTAACGTCTGAGAATATAGAAAACTTTTTGTAACTGTTAGTTATAAGGTGAGGCTGATGGTCACGGTGGCTGCCAGTGTCTTCTAGTAGAAGTTTCAGAAGTGTAAGAAAAATGGGAGGTTATCCCTCTCCATGGAGGAATGTATAAAGCATGCTGGGTAAAGTGGTCCTACAAGTTGGCAGTCTAATTAGGTTTTGGGAAGACAAAAGTAATTTAAAGAAACTACTAAATCTACCATAGACATTATAGGGGAGGAGATCACTGTATCTTGTAGTGATGAATTTAAGTCATCCAGAATGCCTTCATTATTGAGGGTCCTCACTCCCTACCACAAAAACTCCCTCTCTAACCAAATACAAGCAAGCCAGGCAGCTGATTGAGAAAAGAACATTTTCTGTGTCCTTAAATGAGAAGGTATTTCTAGTCCTGGCAATGTTTGGCTTAAAAGGAAGAGCCAAGATGATAAACTTTTATTATCCATCTTTCCTTGGATTTTCACATTAATTTGTGCTCCAGAGACACTTTTCTACAGACAGGTTTTATAGTATTTAGGAAGCAATAGGGTATCCCTGTTAGAAAGTTAGGAAGACCAGAAAAATGTAGATTGACTGAAGTGATTGTTGGTAAGATTGGTGAGGAAAGGGCAATGTGCTGTTCATTTTCTGCTTCAAGGAGGACTTGAGGCACAGGCTCCTGGGAATGCTGTCAGCAAACAGCTTGCAGCTGGAAGTACCTTCCAGGATTGCATCAGCTGTGGGGAGTCACCTCATTCAGCGTCACATCCATCTTAGGTGACCCACGATAGGTGACTTACCAAGGTTGGGATATAAAAGCCTGGCCATTTGGGGATAATGTGGGCCACTTTAGCTCCTGAGTCCCCTGTGGGTTGGCTAAGGATGTCATTGGGTCTGTTGCACAGCTCACTTCTCTCTGCTGAATCCTGTTTCCACCCCTTCCCTTCCCTTTTACAGGTGTAATGCTGCACATTGAACTATTGAGTTGGCTTTCCAGAAAACCCAGTCTCTGACAGATTTCTACTGCATGAGGTAAGAAAAAAAAATCTGGATTTGAAGACTGAAAATTATGGATTATAGTCCTATCTATCCCACTTACTTATGTGACCTTGGACCAGGTATTTCACATCTCTCACTGGCAGGCCTTTGTGTGTTTCTGTGTGTGTATGTGCACAAAATACAGATGCAAACACCTTCCTCATAGCATCATATAAGAAATAAGAGGAAGAATGGTGGTGAAAGTACTATAAACACAGGAGGATCATTTGTAAACCCCAAAGCATAATGATGAGGATAAGTGTTGAACCTTGTCCTGTGTTTCCTTAACCTCTGAGCAAAGCCCCTGCAGATAATTGTTCCTGTATTAATACATAAACACAAATGCTAACACATTACTCTCTTGACTACTCTGGAGAAAACATTTCAAAGGAATTCTTAAATAGTCATGAACTTGGAAAATATAGGAATATATGTTTCCCTTCAAATAAACAAGCAAAAATATAACATAAAAAAAAAGGATGGACTTCATTGTAATCATCCATATTTTGTATTCATGTGGCACTTGATACTCCTTCATCTCACAAGGGAAATTTCTACGGGGAGGGAGAGAGGAAAACAGGGTTTGAATTGTGGGTTTTATTTTCCATTTTCTTCCAGTTAAAAGTTTTAGTGTTTTATGTTTTTAAGATGACGCAAAGAACAAACCCAGACAGAATGTGAAGAATTCGGCCAACATGCATCTTATAGCCTTAGAGGGGGATCAGGAATCACAAAATCCAATTCCAGGGCAGAAAAGTAAACATTTAAATCTGGTTTCAGGGAGCCTGTGTTCATGTCCACAGATGATTACAATAGTAACCAGACTTCTGATCCTCAAATACGTTTCATGTTTAATCACCCATGAATTTGGTCACCCACCTTATGGTACAAGGTACAAAGCACACAGCTCCCTGAACGCCGCACTCAGGTCTTTGCCGCTGTAGCCCCGGAGTTTGGCCCAGGGGCCGCGCTCAAAAGCACCTGTTGGACTGGTGCGTGAATAAATGACGAACGCACTGTGCTGGCTCCCTAGCTGGAAGCCAAAGTGAATCTGAGCCAGATCATAGATCCTCACCCCTCCTGACGCCTCCACTGAATGAATGTCTCCTCCTCTGCTCAGGCTGGAAATAATACTGGTTGTCAAGGTTTTCACTCCCTTTTCCTGGGCAAGTTCATCAGACTCAATCTTTTCTTTTTTCCCTTTTAATGAATTGGAAGTACCTATTCAGAAAGTGCACAGAGCCAAAGTGGACAGCAGCCTAATGACACCCCTGACACCGGCACCTACGTGAGCGTGTAGAATATTACCGGCAGCCCGGAAGCCCTCGTCTCAGCCACCATTCCCTGCACTTCACAACATTAGTTTGCACAGACTTTAGTGTCCCCCGTTTTCGAAGTTTATAAAAAATGGAAACACACAGAATGTACTCTTTCACATCTGGATTCTTTTGCTTAATATTATATTTGAGATTGATCTCTGTTGTGTGTAGTGATAGTGTAGTTTCATTTCTGGATACTACCCACTGTACGACTATGTATCCCCCCCTTTTTTTTTTTTATTCATTCTGTTGTTGATGGACATTTGGCATTGTGTTGTTTTCAGTTTGGGCTACCAGGTTTAATGTTTCTGTGAATAATCTTCGGCATTCTTTGGTGCACAGAGTGAAGCATGTTGGTGAGCATGCATTTAGAGTAGAGTATGCACTTTTTAGTTTAAAGCTGTCTATACCAAACAGCTCTCCAAAGTGGTTGTATTAGATAAGTAGGGTATGAGTGTTCCAACTGCTCCGCATTCCTGCCAACACTTGCTTTCTTTTTCTTTTTCTTTCTTTTTCTTTTTCTTTTAGCCTTTCTGGTGAATGGGACATCTCATTGTGATTTTAATTTGCATTTCCCTAACAAATAATGAAATCAAGATTTTTTCCATATGTTACTTGGACATTTGGATATGCTCTTTGGTGAAGTGACTGTTTGGCCATTTTTCTATTGATTTTTAAGTGTTTTTGTTTATTCTGATTGTGAGTCCTTGTTAGATAAAAGTATGGCAAACATATGCTCCCCCTCTATTGCTTGGCTTTTCACTCTTCCTGTGGTGTTTTGTTTTGTGTTGTTTTTTGATGAGAGAAGTTCTTAAATTAAAAATAGTCCTGTGTAAGAAATCTTTCTTTTCCCCAAAAGTCATAAAAATAATTTCCTATGTTATCTTCTAAAAGCTATTGTTTTACTTTTTCTGTTTAGATTAACAGTCTATCTAGATTAATTTTTGCCTGCAGTTTAAAATAGGAGTTAAGATACATATTTTTCCATATGGTTTTCCAATTTATCTAGCATCATTTATTGCAAAGACCATGGTTTCCTTGTTTCATTGAGGTATTTGTCACCTTTGTCATCAAACATGTGATCGTGTATATACAAGTCTGTTTCTGGACTCTTTTTATTTCTATTTATTTCATTTCATTGGTCTCTATTTTTTCTATTCTTTGCTCGATCCAGAAATCTAGAAGCTCTCTATACTTCCTTCTTGTCAATATTCAGCTCAGGCGTCACTTCCTCCCAACTGCCTCCCCCAGGGAGTTCAGCTTCCTTTTGTATGTGTGTGTGTGATTGGACGACTGGACATGGCAAGAAGACATTCTAGACTGACAATACTACTGTTTCTTGGGATAAGTGTATAACTTATTATAAGTCTCAGTTTTCTCATATATGTAATGGGAATCATTAGTTTGTTTTTTACTCTATAATAATTAAATGAAATGGTGGCTGTAAAGCACTTAGGAAAATGCCTGGTACACTATAACCACTGGGCAAATGCTACTTGTTCATATCAGTGATAGCAGAACTCAAGCACTGGCAGTTAGGAGAATACAGGGTGCAGGTAGAGGATAGGAGGAGATCTGTGCGGTTTGAAAAACAGCACGTGAAGGAACGTATTGAAAATTTAGGCTACAAAGTAAAGAGAGAGTTAATTCACAGAAGACAGTGAATGCCCTTTTAAGTGGTCTTCACTCTGAAATATGTAATTATCTGAATAATAGGACTTAATTAATGGAAGTAGGGCAGAGGAGGCATATAGCTGACATGCAGGTCTTCACTGCTTCAATTCTGTGACCGTGACAGACAGCACTAATTGATGCCACACCTAAACGTGGCTTCCAAATTCTCAATGGATGGGTTCAGGCAAGCACTGTCAGTCAATCAGGAACCTACTTAAAATCTCTGAGTAGCAAGTGTCTCTGTGTCTCCATTTAATTTTGCCTGTGTAGACATAGCCAAAGTAAGGGAAGAAACGGGACAGTCATTAAACAAATGATACGAGACTATACAAAAGAATAATTATTAGTTAAAAAGTATATTCTTGTCTGAAATTTCCAAGCTATTCTCTTAGCCCTTGCATTAGTGTGACCCATCAGAGCTTTCAAAATTCATATACATGATTTCATTTCATCCTCAGGACAATCCATAAGAATTTGAAACCTAAGTCACAGAAACCACTTCACAAATAAGCACACTGCTGCTCTGTGATACCTTCAGAATTATCAGAGTGAATTAACGTTCACATCAAGGTTGAGACACCCTGGCTGTGGACAACTAATTCAGAGCTGAGGAAACAAGGGGCTGATTTTTCTGAGTAGGTTTTGCCTTCTTCCTCAGTGTCGCTGTGCATCCAGTTTCCAATTAACTAACCATCATAAGTGTTATAAAAAGCACATTTTCCTTGCTTTTATTAATATTACAATTCCCTTGCATTAACATGTAAGGGTCAGGCAGAGGCAAGTGAGCCCACAAAGGATGGGGGGTGGGCAGAATGAAATGATTATTTACTTCAGCTACTGAATTTCAGAAGTAATCTTTCAAAAGAATAGATGTTAAATTAATTGTAGGTTCCCTCCTATTTCTTATCTAGGAGGCCTGTGAAATACTGAATTAATTGATCCCAGAAGCCTATAGGAGAATGACTTTTCGTCAACGAGCCATACACCAGAAAACATCAGTTTAGGAGTTGGCAGCTTGTGTCTTTAACTCTCTTGAATGTCATCAGCTTGTTTTCTGGACTCTCATCAGGAGGCAGGCTCAGAATTATTCTCTGTGCCTGTTAATTAAGGCACGTGCAATGTGGCATCATCAGAAAGGCACAACTTGTTGGAATAAACCGGGTTCCCAGGGGATAAACAGAAATGGAAGCTGTGCTTTCCCGGAAATGGAAGAATCTCCTTCACCCCTCTCTGCGTTACAGGAGGCAAAACTCACGCTCTTCTCCATCAAAATCAAATCCCCTTTCCCTCCAGTAAACTTGCTCTGTTTCTGACCTTTAACTAACAATTGTCAGCTTTATCAAAAGTACACTTTCCTTTCTTTTATTATAATTTCATTTTACTTTATGTAGTTCAGCCATTGAGCTTCAGAGGTGATCTTTGAAAAAAATAGGTGCTTAATTTAATTGTAGGTTTCCTCCTATCTCATGTCTAAGGGGGCTAGTACCTGAGATGGGGTGGGAAAGATATGTTCTGAGCTCCTCACCTTGACCCTGTCTATCAAATGTCTGGGGAAACTCTAATTGAGTAAAGGTCAACAGTTTCCTTTCCTGCAGGACTCAGAGCCTTTATATCTCCAAGAGGGTATTTTGACTTCTGCTAACATTTTACTGTTTTTCATTTTGTGGTAAAATTTATCTTTCTCTACTTTTTTAACATGTGAAAAGCTTCTCTCTAAAATTAATTCTAAGCTTATTGATACTGAAGATACAGTAGATTAATTTTGTAGATCCAATAATACCCAGTGTGGTACTGAGATTATGTTATTAATTTCATGATTTAGATATGGCAGTTGAGAGTTAGAGAATGAAATGAGTTTCTTAGGGTTTCTGCACTTCACTAGAGGGCTCTTAGGCTATATTGCCTTGTCGCAGTTTCATTGCCCATAAAATGGGACTATTAATAGTATCTACCTCATGGTTTGTTTGTTTTTTTTTAATAAGGGTTAATTGAGTTAATTTGTGGAAAACATTTTTGAACAATACTTAATAAATATTATGTGTATTATTATATATAGATTAATATATGAAAGAAAAGATATTGTGACCCCTCAGCAAATAACTATTGCAACTTAAGTCCTCAACTAAGTTGTCTGCAATTCAGTAACTGTCCTTCTGCCCCTAGTTTACCTGAAATAGGAATAACTTGTTCTCTTGATGACTTCCAAGTAGTTCAGGCAGCCTAAAAGACAGAACAGCTTGACTGTGGAAGACGTTCTATTCCAAGCTGTTGGGTTATAATAGGATTCAACCCCAGGCTCACTGTGTTCTAATGTACAAATCTCTGTTTCTGCTTTTTATGACCTCCCTCCAGAAAGAAGATGTTCTAATCTAGTACTGGGGCTTTCGGGTGGATGGACCTGATGAATTTTAGTGTACATTAGCTTTATGATATTGGTAGATGAGGAAAAGTCAAATGGAAGCCTGAAAGAAGGGAATGAGGAAAATATATCAAAAAACATCAGAAGTCATTACAAGGTTTCAAGTGTTTGAATATTTTGAATTTAGAGTTATGAGTGGTGAAGTGGAAAAAGAATAAGATCTGGAATCGGAGAATCAAGATGTCAGTCGTGGCTAGATCATTAGTTTGTAGTGTGTGACAATGTGAACTTGATTTCTCATCTGAAAATGGGTATGATAACAGAAGCTACTCCACAGGATCGTGGTGAAGGTCAAATGAGATAATATATGGGAATACATCTAGTAAACATTCACTATTGTCATTTAAAAGTGAGGGACTAATGTTATAATCATTCAACTACCCAGAAAATGTAACACTCCCAGCATTGTTCTCGCCTGTTGTTAAGGTGGCACGTACAGCAAGAAATACGCTCCATCTACTAAAATATAACAAAAGGGTACAAAAAAACTTAAAACCAATTATTTACACTACAATATGCTTCCAGTTTTTTAAACCCTTGTACGTATTTACCTTGTAAATCGCTAAATCTCTCTTAGTATACAATTTTTAAAAATTATATGGGAGAAGGGCGTTGGAGAAACTTAAACTGAACTTGATTGTTGCTTATTGAGAGTCAATCACAGACAATGATTAAAATAACAATACAGCCTACCCGGCTGTGGAAAATAGCATTCGATTTGCCAGTGTTGATCAGATTTTCTTACCTCGGCGGTAGGAAATGGAGGCTGTGTAACGAATAGTTAAAAAGAGGGAGAGGGAGACTTTGGTTTCAGACCGGGACACAGATTGTAAGTCTGCCACTCGCAGGCTGCAAAAGTTTGGTCGGATGTGAAACCTTGTAACCTCAGCATCCTCATCAGTAAAATGGGAATATTCGTTTGTGTGAGCTGTAATGAGAACTGAATGAGAGGATACATGTATAGGTAATCCCCAGTGCTTTTAAGTGTCCCATCTGCTTTAGTTTAGTTTAGTTTAGTTTTGTTTTGTTTTACTGTTGTACCTCAGGTATGTGTTGTATGTACCTTACTGTGCTATTACTACTTAGGGAGGTAGATTGTACAGAATCCTTTCTATATCCATTGTGTCTGTTTAAACTCCAGAGATGCACAGAATGTAAGAGCTGGCCAGGGCATTAGAGATCGTCTAGTTTCAAACCATCTTTCCTCAGAAGCGTTTTTTGATGCTGAGGTTAGCTGTTCTGGGTAGAGCCCAGATCTCTGCAGCCTGCCCCCCACAGTTCTCCGGCCTCCTCATTTCCTGAGGGACATCGAGCACAACAGGGAAGGAAATGGACCCGGAAACATGAAGAGTCCAAAGGGAGATGTGCAGAAATTTAACCTGTTACAAAGGGAACTCGGAACAGGTTTAGACTTAAATCAGGGCAGAAACATGCCCTTAAGCCCTTTTCAAATGAGCCCATAGCCAAAGGCAATCACTTGCAACAAAGGAAAATGTTCAGTTATAAATGAATTAAAAGTTGTGTGTGCCAAGGTAAAACGTAATTGCTAACAGTGAGAGACCCATTTAATGAATATCAGCGAAGGTATAGATTTATGCACAGTAAAATTCTGCACTTTACTGCTCTGCATTTCAAGTTTGTACAAAAAGCTAATAATTTTTCTCAATAGGCCATTCTTCCCAAATGCATTTAACCAGTGATAAGAACAACAAAAGGCCTTCCTCTATGCCTCTGCCTTTACAGTCCTCTGTATGCTTTTTCTGTGTTTAAAATAAAATTGTTTGTTGGGGAAAGACTTTAGCAGCACCAGGCCTTGCCGGGAATAGGATCAGCCTTCTGGAATGTCAGAGCTGGAATTGTCCTTAGGGATCATATTAGAGGTCATTTTTAATATGAGAAACCAAAATACCTAGATGATCTATATCAGAAAACCAGGTTCTCCTCTGGAAATGCTTATTAGCTTCTAGATTATGAAGTCTCAAACTTAGGAAAAGTAAGGTGGGGGTTCATCTGTTCTGATTGGGATGCTTCGTCTCTACCAACTCCAAGTATAATGGACTGCTGTTTGAAACTACAGTATTCTTTGTGTCAGCCTGTACTTTTGTCATGCAAAGGCATCATGGTTATATGCCACTAGCACCAAGCAGTACAAATATAACAATTTATTGGGGGGAAACTTATAAAAGAAGTAGCAGGGAGCGTACAATCTCCATACAATCATTTCCTGAGGCTTAGGCTGGGCATAACTGTTCTAAAGGCATCATGGCCAGTGTTCTAAAAGGAGGGGCCATGCTTTACATATGACAAGGTCGGAGGGGCAGGGGACGTCCACGTCACTATGTCCGTAGTCCTCTGAGACTCCTATTATGTGAATGCTATGTCGGTTGATGTTGTCTCAAAGGTCCCTTAGTGTATCTTCACTGTTCAAAATGCTTTTTCTTTTTTGCTGCTCTGTCTGAATGAGTTCTATTGCTTTTTTTCCAGCTCACAGATTCCCTCTTCTGTTTCATCCAGTCATCTGTTGAAACCACCTAGTGTAATTTTCAGTTTGTGATTGCATTCTTCAGCTCTGTAACTTTTGTTTGGAACTTTCTTATATTTTCTGTCTCTTTGTCGCAGATTCCACTGTGTTTACTCATTCTTATTCTAGCTCTCTGAGCATCTCTATGACCATTACTTTGAACTCCATCGGGTAGATTGCTTATCTCAGTTTTAGTCGTGTCTTTTTTCTGGGGATTTGATCTTAGTGTTTTGTTTGGAATATACTCATTTTGTCAAACTCGCTGTGTTTGTTTCTCTGAGTTAGGGACATCAGCTGCCTCTCCCACTCTTAAAGGAGCAGCCTTGAGTAGGCAATGTTGCATGGGGCCCAGAAACGCAATCCTCTCTAGCTACCAGAGCTGGGCTCTCAGGGGGCATCCCCTGGGTGTGCTGCTTGAGCCCGCCTCTGTGGCGCCGTGGCAGTGGCCGTGCAGTGCTGGGCAGTGCCTGCTTCCTTCCCAGCTGCGAGATGTGCGGCTGCTGCTGTGGAGCAGCAAGGGAGGGGCTTTCAGTGTGCCAGGCTCACTGGCTCTAGCAGGTTAGCAGGGAGTCCCAAAATGGCATTTGGTCCACGTAGGATGAGATCACAAAAATGACGCCTGCCTGTGTCCTCATCCTGGAGAGAGTCCCAACAGTTCCTACCTCTCTAGCAGATACTTTAAGATTAGTAAATCGATCTCCCTCACATGTGGTCCGGGCATGTTTCAAACTAAGGCTTTCGTGCTGGGTCCCGAGGTGGGTGAGTCCACGTGTGAGCCCTCCATTCTCTACAGGTCTGTGGTTTTCCTGGACATCATTTCCATTGGGTCTCAAAGCCAAGCATTGTAGGGGTTCATCTGTCCTGTGCAGGACCTAAGGCTTCAGGTGCCTAATGGGGAGGGAATCCTTGCTCCTCAGAGAAAAGTTCTGTACCTTTGGGATCCCTCCCAAGAATAGATCTCCATGCTTCGGTGAGGCCTCTCCTTTGGGGAGACCATGCCTCTGCCTGTCCTACCCCCTCCTGAATTTCGTGCTCTTATCTCTTCTTAGAGAGGTTCTACTCATCCAGATTTCATGACTTTTTCAGAGGAAATCATTCCATGTGTAGTTGTATATTAGTTGTGTCCGTGGGAGAAGATGCATCCAGGGATTTCCTTATGCTGCCACCTTGAACCCACCTCCCTGCATTTCCTCTGGCCCCCCATCTACCCTGTGTGCACAGCCAAGTTCTTCCTAATGCTTAGCTTTGATGACAGCATTTTCTTCTTCTGATTGGTGCTCACGTTAGACCAACACAACATGGATCCAAGAATCAGTGTGTGTTTATCTCTCCAAATTTGGCGTAAGTCTGTATAAGTGAACCATGTTTGTATTAACTTAATATTTAGTATTTAGTTATTGTGTCTCTTTTATCCTCTTCAAAAATCTGTCTCTCTCCCTCTTCCTCTCTCTCCCTTTCTCTCCATCTCCCTGCCCTCCCCCACATCCCACAAAAGAAAAAGCAAAACCAAACAAAATAAAACAAGAAGTGCCCAAATAATAAAAACCATTTTTAAAGTATTTTTAAAAGCTTTTGATAAAGCAAAGATTTCACATGATCAAAAGTTTAGGTACCAGTAAACTTTCCAAATACTCTTCCAGCAAGTTGTAAGAATCTCCTCTGTCAGATCTAAAATTTGTATCATTTCCTACTCTACGTGATATTTTCTTTTCAATTACGTTATTTTCAAACGTCATACCAGGTTGTTATGCCTCAGTTAATATGCCTTTTAAAATCGATTGGTATTTAACCTGAGTAAACCACCTTTTTAAATCTTACTGAAAACCTATTCCAAGAATGTTAATTGAAATGTGTCATTCTTTTCCTAGCAGCAATATGAGGTGTTGCTTTGTATGTATTTAATCAGGATCTGCAAGAGGAATTTTTCCACATCCATCATCAGAGATTGCTTCTTGAATGGAAAATACACACTTTTTAAGGTTTTAAGAAACATGGTCAGTGTCATTTTCCTCATGGTGTAAAGAATACCAAAGCAACTCAGGTATGACTTGGAGACTGATTTCTAAATTAGCCAGGCCAGTGTAGGAACTCCTGGACTGGCATGGTGATAAAATCCAGGGAAATCGTGGGTGCATCTAGGGGGCCCAGCTCTCCCATCAGCCTCTCCATCGTGGCTTCAACGTGGTGCTCATTGTGGAAGTGTTCCTGGCACTGAGGTACTTCCTGCATGGCCTCTTGCTTGTAAAGCGCATGCTACTATTAATACTACTCTACAGCTTCATTAATGAAAGAAGGATGATTGGGGGATCACCTTTTGGTTTCAAAGTGAACATCTGGTTTGGAACATTTGTAATTTTTTTCTTTTTTCTTTTTTTTTGGCTTCCAAGGAGCCCCTCACATTCAATATCAAGATGGAGGTATAATTGAGACCTTCCCTGCTGACAGTGTGACCACTTTTCATTGCTAAAGCACAAATAATTACTTCTAAAATAGAAGGTGGTCTGCTTTAGAAAATCAAATAAATGTTCTAGGTATTTTTAGACATGCTGTGGTACAAGCTTTTCTCATTCTCTCCTGGATCAAGTGGCCACTCTTAAAAAGAATCAATTATCTTGATGAATACTCTGACAGTTGTTTTTTATAGACACATTCACCTTCATTTTTCCTTTCTTTTTCCACTTGTTGAAGATGGATCTTGTTTCTTCCCTACAGCCATTTACATCTGGAGTTCTAGTTTTTTATTTATACAATTCTTTCATCCAAGGACCTAGTCATGAACTTAGTAACTTGTGCTTGCCTGCTTTAATCAGCCAAAACAGGTCAGACAAGCTAAAACAGGGCTGAGAGAAAAAAGTAGGGCTTAGAATTTAGGATATTGAATTACGTTTAAGTGTGGTGCCAGCTTCTAACCATGTCTCAAAGTTGATTTTTTTACCCATTGTACCTGGGTCTGTCTTTCTCTTTCATCCTTCATCTATAAAAGTTCCAAAATTACTGGTTATATGGGAAGTTACTATTATTCGAATGATATCAAGACTTAGAAGCAATATAAGTTTCCTCTGGCTAATTTAAAACATTTATTTAAAGGACATTAACAATGCATAGAACCAATGAGAAGGCTAGAGTATCCATCATAGATGTATGCAGGAACCAAATCATACTCTGCCTTTTTCCCCCAAGAGTCAAAGTTCGGAAGAGAGGATCCATTTACCTGAATTTAGAGCAAATGCCCACACCTACCTTTACCTGGGTGAGAAGAGAGAATGGCTCTGGCACAAATAACCTCAAGGAGCTGTGGCAGAATCTTTAAAGCCAGTTTCTTATCTCACTTATAGAAGAGAGAAAATCATTTATGTGGCTGCAATACTGTGATTTATTAGACATGGATATTTGGTCATTCAGATGACCAAATATAGTTCTCGTATATATTTGGTCTTCGTTCATAGTTTCTGATTCACAGATCCCCAAACGGCTTGCAATTTTCTAAGTGTTGAGAGTGATGAAAGTGTCTTTTGTTATGTTAATGAGGTGACTTTCAGAAAGCACCTAAGAATGAGGGCTGGTTTCCGATGGCGCCTGACATGTGATTGGAGGGTTGGAATTGAGTTCCGCCCCAGGTCTCTAGAAGGGGGTGAGGGGCTGGGTGTTGAGTCTCTTGCCAGTGGCCAATGGCTTAATCAGTTATGGCCACATAATGAAGCCTCCATAATAGCCCCCAGAAATGGGGCTCAGAGAGCTTCAGGGTTGGCGAACACATCGGAGATTAGTGGGGAGTGGCGCAGCTGGAGAGGGCATGGAAGCTCCGGCGCCTTCCCGCATTCTTAGCCCTATGCATTTCTTGCATCTTACTGTTTCTGAGTTATATCCTTTTACAATAAGTAATGTTTCTGTAAGTTCTGTGAGCCACTCTAGCAAATTAATTGAACCCAAGGAAAGGAGGTCATGGAAACCTCTGATTTATAGCCAGCCAGTCAGAAGTACAAATTACAACCTAAACTGGCAACTGGCATCTGAAATCCAAGGAGGGGTCGTTGGATCCACCAATGCATAGGGAACAACCTGGTCTTGTGACTGGCATCTCAAGTGTGTGTTGGGGGGCAGTCTTGTATTGTATGACTGAATCCTTAACCTGTGGAATCTAATTCTGTCTCCAGGTAGATAGTGTGAGCACTTGGCTGAATTGCAGGACACCCAGCTTATTGGCGTGAGGAAGCCTGCGCGCATGCGCACGGGCGCGAACACACACACACACACACACACACACACACACACACACACACACACTGGAATGTGGACCACATTTACTTTCAGTGGCTATTTTCCTAATTCTTTCAAAGATGGGCCATAACTAATACCATTCTGCATACATGGGAAAGAAATAATTATATACAATGGATGCCTTTGAAATCAAGGTTTAATTTTTCCTTGCAACATAGATGGCTTCATTTTGAAGTAGGTATCTTAGTTTACTAGCCCACTAAGACAGCACTCATGAGGGGAGATAAAATTCCTCAAAAGGTATTATTAAAGTAGCAAAAGAATAGAATATGTTTACTCTACTACTTATACAGAAATTTTTGACATCCATATGGCAGCATTTAGCAAAGTTTTACATGGAATACTAATATCCCTGAAGTCACTGCTAGGTGTTCTTGGACAAAAGAAGTCTTAGGAATAAGAGTTTGGGAAATACTTTATGCTGTAATCCTTCTCAAGATGATTAACAGCATGAAAGGCTCTAAGACATCCTACAATAAATAATTAAGAGATCTGTTTAACTGTGTTTCCCAAATTTACGTGATTATTGAATCTTGATAATATAGCACACGGAATTACTATTGCAAAGAGTATACTTTAGAAAATCGTCTTAAAAATATGTTCTAGTAATTTTAGGAATTCTCCAACTTGCTAGTATCACTCTAGGGTTTAAATTCGATGGTCAAAATGATGATAGCTAAAATGCAGGATTTTGAAATGATGCCTAAGTTATATTTTTGTCATTCCTTGCCTTAGTATCAATCATTTTTAGTATCAATCATTTTTCCACATCTTTTCATGTGGCCCTGCCCATAAAAAGTGGGGGGATTATTTTATGTGGCCCCTTTTCTCATACCTTGGATGTACATTGGTAATTACCTGGGGAGCTTTAAAAACTACTGTTTTCCATCTAGAGCTATTAACTCTGCCCTAGTGGAGAGCCATCATGATTAGCAGAAAATTTTAAAATAAGCATATAGAAAATGAAGACATACTAAGCAAAGGTCCTAAAACTTTAGCATGTGTCAGAATCATCTAAGTATTGCACTGGATTTGGTCAAGAGGAGATTTCTCTGAACTAGAGCTATAAGCTGGCTTTCAACGTATGAAAGCAATGATCCCATAAGAATTTATTGCTGCATGTTAAGTTATAGTGGGGTGTCGATGGCAAAATATGAGCAATCCTCTTATGTGTTACTCGTGATCAATGGTTGCTAAGCAACTTCTTAACCATAAAGATGCTGGCCATCACCTCCTGTTATCCAACTGTTCAACTGCTAGCATAATTGGCAGAACAAAGCAAAAAGGAACACATGGTGGATTCATTAATTCTGTGGGGGTTAAGGGACCTCCAGAGTCCATTTTCACTGTATTTCTGATTTTCAGAGTACTAGAATATTAAGTAAGAAATCTTTGTGATAACAACAGTAGATATTTATTTAGCCTTTACTATAGGCCAGGCACTGTTCTAAGTATTTATTACTCCTTTGAATTAAAAAAGAAATTCTAAAGTGTATATACTACCATTATCTTCATTTTACAGATGAGGAAACTAAGACACAGAGAGTACAAATGACTTACCCAAAGTTAAGCAGATAATAAGTAGCAGACAAATGATTCAAGACGAGCTAATCTGATTCCAAAAATTGGGCTTCTAAACACCTCAGTGGTCCTGGACTAAGAGTAATGTCAGAATCAAGGGAAAGAGGTCTTCAAAATTACAAAGGCTCAAGTTTCACTGTAGACCCATGACTTAGACTACTCTGGGGGTTCTGATACCCAAACTTGTAGCCTACCTGCACCTATGTCCACAAACCTTAAGATGTAATGATTCCTTCCAATATCTTCGTTTTATAACTAGAGAAAGGGAATCCCACCTGTCCCGTAAAGGGTTAACTGAGAAGACTTAGCTGCCCAAACCCCATACTTCCCAAAAGTCTTCAGAATTGGTCCTTGACTAGCTCCTGGAAGATAACATCTAAGCCCTTGGAATACCTTTTGTATGGGTTCGAGACCAGGTTGTATAAGGGTGTCTTTCTCTGCCTGTTTTTATTTACCTGGGGCCCTGGACCATATGTGTCAGATTGACTTCTAGGGGCATTAGTAAAGAATGAGTAGCTAAGGTCAGTCATGCAGGTGCCCCATGTCTATGTGACTGATGTCCACTCTGGACACCAAGGCTCAGGTGAGCTTCCTGGTTGCCAGTGCTTTGTACATGTTGTCACACATTGTTGTTGGAAAAATAAGCACTGCTCTGCACCTCTGCTGGGAGAAGATAGCTGCAGGCTTGCACCTGGTTTCTCCTGGACTCTGTCCTATGCACCTTTTTTCCCAACCGATTTTAATCTGTATTCTTGCTGTAATAAACTATAATCAGATATGTGATAGTTTTCCTGAGTTTTGTGAGCTTCTAGTGAATCATCAAAACTGAACATGATCTTGAATATTCCATGCACCCTACCCAACCCTCCACCTCTCCATAATTTAATCTCGATAAAGCCAGGAACCATACTTATCTTTCTGCCTTTTTCTGGAATGTAGTATTCATTTCATAATATTTGATGAATAAATAAATTGTTTCCATAATTAGCAAAGAGATTCTTTACCTGGTGAGCCTTCAAGTCGTTTATTATCATCACGGTGCTATCTTTGCCCCACCCTTCCTTCCTGTGCCTTGGGTTCCTCACATCCCTCACTCTGCCCTTTGTCAACACCAACCCATCTCTGCCCTCTTCATCAAGGTTTGGGAGAAATGGAAGTGGCCTTGCTTTTATATAAAGTCTGTGACCTAAAAGTAATGGAATTTCCCCCTAAATCATGTGTCACAGAAGTATAGAGAAAATGACAGAGACCTCTGAGGAGAAAGATCACTTCCAGCTGAGGTTATCATAAAAGCACAGAAAGGAGATAGAACTTCCACAGGTTTCTGAAAGGTACATTGACATTAGATATTGTAAAAGGCAGAGAAAAATGGCCTTTCTGGCAGATAAAAAAATATGAACAGTCATTAAATTAGGAAATGTTGGTCATAAATTGAAAATATGAGGTACTTACTAGGTTTAGGTGAAATCTAGAGCATATTGAGCAAATAGTGATAAAAGAAAAAAAAGAAGACTGAGATGAGGTCATGAATGGGCTTAAATGCCAAACTAAGACATTTGAATTTTACTCTTAAATCATTGGGCGTTAGTGAAAACTTCAGAAGAAGGAAATCAATTGGTAAAACGGCATCTTAAGAAGTTTGCAAGTTAGATGCGTTACCATGAGGAAGGGACCGCAGAAGGAAGAACCAGTTAGCAGGCTGCTGCAATAAAAGCTGAGGGGGAAGCAGCCCAATCTGCCTTTTGGGCTTTAACTTAACACCGGTTTGCAACAGGATGAGTTCCTGAAGTGTCCAAAGCAGCAACATGTTTGTTCTTTTGGAGCCTTAGAACTAGCTTTCTCTTCTAAGGAAGCATTTTAATTCAATTGCAAAACTATGTCAACTGGGGACCACAGAATTCCCCTGGCAATTTCCCGAGGTCATTAGAGGTAATACGAAGGATTTAGGTGAAAACCAACATGAAATCCTCTCAATCTGGATGCGTGACAAAATAAATGAGATCACCTCCTGTATCTTCCAATGTGATATTGCCTCACAGAGATGTGTTAGTAACTTTGCTGATTTAGGTTGCATCTGAACGTGTGGAGCAGACATAGGCCAAAACTAAGGCAGTTATTAAGAAATCCTAAGCCAATGAATCATTCCAATTTAATAAAACTGAATTCTGAAGTCAGATTCCCTAAGTTCAGTTCATCGTCAGTACCTTCAAACTCTCCATGATTGTCATTTCACACACCCCTTTCTCTGACGACCCTTCTCTCTTTCTAATGCACTCTCTTCCAATAGTCTCTGACCCTATCATGCCTTCCAACCCATGATTCTGTGGAATTTCACTACCCTTCTTCCCCTCGATGCCCTCACTTTCTATCTTATCCTTTATCAATGGTTACAGTCAGTTCCCTTGATTCTCTTTTCTCTTTCCATGGCTTGGCAAAACACAACCCTGGTCAAATCCAACTTTCACCTACTCTGGATACACCTTCTCTTGGTTTTTCTTCTCCCTCCCACTTCTTAATAGCCTTTGTTGAGTCCTCCTCTTCTTCCCACCCCCTTAATGATGGGGTGCTTATTCTAAGTATACCCTGCTCTTGCTATCTATACATGCTTTTTTGTTGATCGCAGCCCAGCTTGGCTTTAAATACCATTTACATTCTGATGTATGTCAGTCTGAGACCTCGCTCCTGATTTGCATATTCGATGGCCTACTCAGCATCTTCACTTGGATATTGAGCTGGTTATTTGCCTAATGACTCTTAGCCCCAAATTTGTTCTTTGAAACTCTGCTCTTGATGCAGATCATGGGACTCTGAATACTGCATTTCCCACATTTCCTTGCCACTGATTATCTGTTAGATTCTCCCAAGTGGAGTCTTGAGAGAAAATGGAAGGTTGGTATAACCAATCTGTTGGGAACATTGCCCCATATGTCTTTGACACAACCTTTTATTTCAACTGCAATGTGGTGAATAGTGCCATGCATGCTGATAATGTTGTACCTCAAGGACTTGCCATTGTCTTCCATCTGTTATCCCTCAGGGCTCTCTCCCAAGCCAGAGAGCCCCATAGCCTGTATACAGATGTAGCACAGAATTTCAGGTGACTTTAACACTCCCGCAGAAAACCCTCAGCTAGTGATATCGGCTAACTATTCCTGGCCTTCATAGGAACAATTCTAGGAGGAATTCTGGATACTTCTCAAAGGAATAACCCAAGGATAACCCTGTTACCCCTGCTGCCTAAAATCAATGACCTCGATAATGTATCCATATTTGCTTTGTTTTTCCTCATTCTCATCTCATTTCCCCCACTGCTTCCCTCCTGTTTAGTGGGATCATCTCCTAAATAAACTACCTGCACCCAAATCTTTGTGCTCTATTTGCAGGGTAACACAGGCTAAGACAGCAGGAGGATTTGAAGGGGTGCTCCTTTACTATTTTGTTTCCTCTAGTCCTCTCATGGTCATTCCACACTGGCAGCAATTGACCCAGCAGCCTCTGGCTTCTTTCAGCCCTGCTAGATCATCCTTCATCTACTCTTTACTGTTATGTTTTTTAAACAGCACTTACTACCTTCTAATATGCTGTTGATTTACTTATTATGCTTATTTATGGTTTATCTATTCCCCCCTCTAATGCAAACTTTTTGAATAGGGATCTTTTTTTTTAAGTTTATTCACTAATGTGTCCCAACTGGCAAACAGTGGGTCTGAGCACATAGTAAGCACTCAATAAATATCTGTGGAACAAAATAATGAATGGCTTGGCCACTGAATTATTCAACTGGAGGAAGTTATGTAGTCTCTCAGAATTCAATTTTCTTAGCTATAAAATGTGAAAAATAACAGTACCTTCTTCATGGGCTATTGTACAGATTAAATGAGTCATAAAAGTAAAGGACTGATGCAGTGCCTGGCTCGCAGTGAGCCCTTGCCACATATTGGTTATTATTAGTTTGTTTGAATGTTGGTACTTTCTCCACAGCATCATAGAAGTTGGATAATCAGACACACCATTCATGGTTCCTCAGGCAAAATGTAACAGCTAGATAAGGTGCTGAATCACAGACATTAGCCTGGTTTATGCAGAGCCAAACAGCTCTGACACCTCCCGTTTCCTTAACTTGGCTCCATACTAGGTAGGGAGACATATTGCTTCCCTTGGAGTTCAGATGAGAATTTATAACTAGGAGTACTCAGGTTTTCTATGATTAAACTGGAACCTTCGATTCACTATCTGTAGGAGAAATTGGTTTATAAATAAAGGCTCCATGCCAAAAAACCAGGTAAGAAGTTAATTAATTGAATGTTCAGTGTGTGCTATGTCTAGAAATTCGGTGCTTTAGAGAAATGTTTTCTCTTTTGAGCCAAAAAAAATTTTTTTTTCAAACAGTCATGGATTGTTAATATTTTGTTGAAGTCATAGAGCCACTGAATATTTGAGGTTGATGTTAGAGATACTCTAGTTCATCATTGTTACACACGGGTGGAAGGCAACAGTGATGACTGAGAAATAGATGGAGCTCCCCAAAAGGGCACAGCCACATAAGCTACAAAATAAGAATACAGAGCCTATATGAGGTGAACTGATTTTCTAAACATTACCTACAGGTCAGTGGTCCAGTCAGGACTGGATACCTGGTTACCGGATCCCTGGTTGGCAACCACCTTTCTGTTTCCTAATCTTAATGGAAGTATCACATGCAGTGCTGAGAAAACCAAAACCACGTATAAAGGAGAAAATCTACCTTATCTTCTTTTAAAAAGTCTTCTTGAGTCTTGCCTTTATTATATGCAGGGAGGAAAAGGCTTTCATCTTTCTCCTCCCTCTCCATTGGGCTTGCTCTCTTACATTTTGTAAAGGCTGCATGAAGAAGAAGAAAAAAACAGTGCCCCAAACGGACCACATGCTGACAGCTCCTGGTGTTGTCAAATGTGCTGGAGCATTATGTTTCGAAATTTCCTGGATGAGAACCCTGCCTTCTACAATGGTGCTTTCCATGTGGGGCACTAAATGTTCTCTGGAGGAGGGGTGGTCAGGAGGAAGCACTGGTCAAATAGGATTAATCAAAACTCAAGAGTCTCTTTGTTACAAAATAATGCCTTTGGTAACCTGGACTCTGAAAACCAAATTCCAATTTACAAGTATTTTGGGATCCCACATACCTACCCATTGAGAACAGAAAGATCATTTTTCTAGGCATATCAGCAGATGGAATGAAGCTGAAACTGCTGTCCCATCAGCTGTTTCCATCTGACAGTGAAGCTCTCAAGCCCTTACAGGAAAAAAGCATACCATGCCCTATAAGCTCTTAATTTTGTACCCAAGTTGAATATCAAACTATATTTCATAACTCTCTCTTGTTAGGTCCAGCCATGATAAAATTTTTTTTGTAACCCCTCCTTTGGGCCATATTCTCTTTTACCTCTATACCTTCATCCTGCCCACCATCTAGCTCCTTGCCTGGTAGTTAGGTTAAGCACACTTAGTTCTAATCCCAGCTCTTACACTTACAAATTGTATAACACCATAGGAAAAGTATGGAACCTCCCTGAGCCTTAGTGTCCTCATCCCAATCTAATAAGATTGTCTTGACAAAGCAATGAGGAATCGACCCATTTAGAACATGTAGAACAGTGACTGGCACATGGTAAGTGCTTCATAAATATTAATCTGGGTATTTTTATGATCATTATAAAAGTGCTTGGACTTCTGAGTCAGACACACTTGAATTAAATCTAATTTGAATCTTGGCTTGGCCACTTCCTAGCTGTGGAATCCTGAGTAAGTTACTTAAGTTTCCTCGTCTGTAGAATGTGCATCATCATCATCAAGCGTATCCAGAGAATATTATAAAAATGAAATGAGTTAGCAGCATGCCTGGACAATAATTAATATTAATAATACTTAATACCATTCTTAATAAGTCTGTATATTCTTTTAAGTTTTGGCTGTGTTGCTACTTTCCCCCCCCAAAAATTATATCACCCATTAGGTCTAAGTTACATGTCCCTTGACTGATTTTTCTGCAGCACCCTGAACTTTCTCCGGCTCTGCCTTCCTTGCCATGTCATACTTTCCTTGTTACTTGCCTGTTCCCTACCATAGACTCCGAGCTTCAGTAAGGCAGGAATACTGCCCACGTCATTCCCCCTGAGGTCCTCATCGACCAGCGTGAGACCTGCTACACACAAGGTACATACAGTGAAAGAACAAAAGCCATTGCTTATACCACTCTTTTCTCATCCCATTTTCTTCCTTCTGCTGATTATAATGGCATGCATATTACACACACACACACACACACACACACACACACACACCTACATTCTTTTTTTAAGGACTGTGCAAGACATGGGATTGCAAGCCTTTTTGTTAGACAACATAGATTTTAAACATTTTGGATTTAGTTGTCAATCATCTAAGAGTCTGAGAATTTAATAATCAAACCCAAATTTCTGATTTCTCATGAAAAAAAATTCAAGATGTGATAAGACTGAAGCTTATATACAGGGTCCAGCAGAAGTAAGGCCCAGACTTCAGTTTTGATTTTATTACAAAATCATAACCATATGTGCTTATGGTTTTGTAATAAAAGATTTGGTATATATTACAGCTCATAAAAAAAGAAGCATTATTTGTGTAACCATAAGCATATATGATTATGGTCATAACTCAAGTTTGGGCATTACTTCTGCTGGACCTCTGTATAAGTTCCACTTATATATGTTCAAAGTTCAAAGTTCCACCTTGTAATAGTAGGCTAGACTAGCTGCCCCTATTGGATGGTCACTCAGCCTATTTCACTCATGTGTGTTCTCCTTCTGGCCTTCATATGCATTTGACTTTGAAAGCTCTGCTTTAAAGGCTCTGCCCTTTGCTAAGTTGAGTAAGCAAACTGACATTGGCTAGAAGGAGAGGGGAGTCAAACATGAATAAATCAAATCCCATGATCAAGAAGGCTATTTTTTAATTGAATTATATTTGACATACCATTGTGTAATTTAGGGTGTAGAACACATTAATTTGATGGATTTGTATATTGTAATAGCCATTGTTGGGATAATTAGTGCCTCTATCACATTACTTAATTATCCTTTCTTTTTAGTGCTTAGAATTATTAAGTTCTAATTTCTTAGCAAGCTTGGGGATTTTGATAGGGTACGGTTGACTATTCACTGTACTGCACATTTGATCTCTAGGGCTTATTTACTACTTGTTGGAAGTTTGTACCCTTAAACAACATCTGTCCTACCCGCCTGTCCCCAGGCCCTGGTAATCACCATTTTACTCTCTGTTTTTACACATTGGGCTTTTTTCGATTCTACATATAAGTGATATCACGCAGTAATTGTTCTTCTCTGATTTTTCTCACTTAACACAATGGGCTCAAGGTACATTCATATTATCAGAAATGTCAAAATGCCCTTCTCACAGCTGAATAATATGGCATTGTATGTAGGTACCACATGTTCTTTATCCATTCATCCACGAATGAGTACTTGGGTTGTTTCCATACCTTGCCAATTGTGAATAATGCTGCAGTAAACATAGGAATGCATATATTTCTTTGATGCCCTGTTTGAAGGGTTTTTTTTTTCTTAACCTAAAAAAAAAAATGAGTTGGCACGTTTTTTAAGGAAATATTTATTGAGCTGCTCTATTCTATTGAAGGCAAGGTTAGAGTAAGTCTCCAAAAATCAGAGAGCATCTACTTGCTCTCATAGTACTCTGTGACTTTGTGTGAATTGTGTCAATTGTATGGCCCATATTTCATCTAAAAATATGGCTAGTATTGTGCCACCACCAACACATTACTTGCATTTAATACACCAAGGGTCAGTTTAATGTAAGCATTAAGAGAATTTGGAACCCAACAGATTGAGGTTCAAAGTACTTACTGGGAACATGATCTGGGCAATTTAAAAAACTTCTTGAAATTCAGTTTTCTCTTTGAAAAGTTAAGATAATAGTATTACCTGCTTCAATGTGTTAGTATAAAGATTAAATGGGATAATTCATCTAAAGGACTGATGTACTCAGAAATATAGTAAGCTTTCAAGTGATAGGTGTTAGTAGCAGTTGAAGCAGTATTAAAGTATTAGTTGCCGAAGAGGTTACAGAGAAATAAACAAGAACTTTTGAAGGACAAGAAGCCCCCAGAAGCCATCCACTTTGTAGAAGTGATGCTTTTTGAAGTAAATGCAGAGACCACTAGAGGATAATAATATTCCATACCTATAAATCATTTCCTTTGATCCCTGACTTATAGGAACTAATAGAGCAGTATTTATAATCAAAGAATAGAAGCCTGGGAAGTATGGTTGGTTTATAACTAACTTGTTGGGATATGTAGAAGACACTTACCCTGCCTTTAAAAATATACCTTCCCAGCAAAAATAGTTACATAATAGTTAAGATAATAAGCTTTGGAATAAGATGATGTGAGTTTAAATTCTGGCTCTGCTACTTACCAACTGTGTGATCTTGGGCAAGTTGTTTAAGTGCTCTGTGCCTCATTTTCCTTACAGGTAAGATGGAAATAATAATGAAATGTCTCAAAGAGTATTTTGTAGGATAACTTAGCTAAGACTATGCAAACCACATAGGACCATGAATGTGAAAAACACATTGTAAATGCTTAATAATTTTTGGCTTATATTATTATTATTCTGTATTTAAGATGAATCCAACCAGAGTTAGCATACAGATATTGCCAGAAAATTGTAATACTAATTAATGCAAATGAGAATTAAATTTCTTCATTTGTATTCTTAATTGTTGTTTTGTTATTCTTAATGTGATTTCCTCAAGTGAACCAGACAGGAAAATATGCCTGGAATTATCCTAGGATTTGGAATAAGGACCTAAATTTAATTTTAACCTAAAAAGTGTTATTTTAATTAATACAGACTACTGCCAATAGAATGAGTTTCCCAGAGGGCTGGTAAATCATTAGGTATAAAAGCATTTGTAGGAGGATCAAATGATTGTTAAGGATAACATAATTGTTAAGACTCTTACAACCTTAAATTTTTATATTGGGACCTACTGCTGTCATAGAAAAGAATAATCAGACATTGTATTGCTGGACAATTTAAATTTTTTTCTGAGGAAACTTATAATGACATTGTACTTTTAAGACTTTCTCCAAAATACCCTCTAGAAGCAGAAAAGTAGGGTAGCAAAACAGACCATCAATAATCTCTAACAGATGACCAATAATAACAAAATATGGAAGACTGGAGACAAACGACGAACAACTAAAAGTCCTGTGTGTGGCTTATTAGGATTGGTGTAGCAGGAGGCAGAGGGAAGTAATGGGATGTTGGATGAAACTGAGAACAGGAGAATTTCAAAATCACAAGTAGGACATTATTGGAAAGCATGGCAGACGAACTGAAGAAGAACATCAGACATCAAAGGATTCTCTGCACATTTCAATTCAAAGGAGTGAGTACAAGAGATTGATGCTAAGGACTCAGGGGACCAAAACAAGATGAGCCCCAACAATTCTCAAGATTAACCAATTGAAGCTTCCTTCCAGGACTAAGAAAAATTACTGGGAGTAAAATCTAAATTGAGGAGAGGAAGGATGATAGGAACAAAGGAAAAAGTCCAGCTAAAACAGGACAACAGAGGAGGAAGATGTTGGAAAGTACAAGATTGTGTGTGCATGCGTGAGGCAAATAGCAGAAGGAGGTCTAGAGCGATAAAGCTAGAAAAGAAATTTTGGTCCATTCTTTCTCCTTCAAAGTTTAGGAAAACTCACCTTACATATAACAGAATTGAACAACAGGAAAGAATAGTGTTCAAAATCCCATGCAGTGTCATAGGAATAAAGGAGAAGAAAGAGCAGAGAAACAACCCTATACACATTGAGCAAAAAGAAATAAATACAATGACACAATAAATACAAGAACCATATAAATTAGAATGCAAATTTTAAAAATAGAAATGAGGTAATAAAAATGTAAAAAAAATTGTAAGTAAAAGAAAATTTATTTCAGAAATCAAGTCTGAGCTAGAAGTCCCATGACAGCACATGCACACAATGCAGACAACTTAATGGAAATTGAAAGTTGAAAGGAAGAACATTATGACAATTCTGCAGAGTAAAGAGGAAAAGGATTTGAGGGAAAAAATGGGATTTTTAGGAGGTAGGTGAAGAATATCTAACATAAGATCTCTGAAGCAATGAAACAAAACAAAAACTAAAAACTATTTAAAGCAAATTTTCTTGAATTAGCAGCCAAACTTGAAACTACATATTGAAAAGACACACTTGCATTACCTGGGAAAGTCAACACAGAGTGACTAACAAGACATAATTTTGTAGAGCTACTGAACTTCTGAAAAAATGGAAAGAAGATACTTTGAGTACTTGGGCACTTATAAAGGAAAGAAAATCTAACATCACATTTTCCCATAGTAAAACTTTGTACTAGAAGACCATGGAGTAACATTTTCAAATTAGTCAAAGGAAGAAAATTCAACCCACAGATTTTATATCCAGCCAAACTGACTTTCAAATATAAAGGCCACAGATATACCCAATATAACATTAAAAATTAAATTCTGAATGCTTGTTGAGTGAGCATCTATCTTGTAATTCCCCAAGAGGCTTCATGGTGCTGGGCATGAAACAGGAACTTAAAAGTCTTAGGAATTAGCATGTGCTAGTTAGAGACACGGCATTGCATTGGCACTCATTTAGCTCAGTTGCACAAGGTGAAAATGGAAACACAGACCATTGTTACCTATTAATCCTTGGGGCAATAATGAATTTCACTGAAACAGTGTTTTATTCCAACCTTTCCCAAACCTCAAAAACCTGACAAGAAAGAAGTATTTTTCGCCAGAGAGGGGAAAATGTTTTATAACATCAAAGGAAAAAAGCTAAAGGCAAAAAAAGTAATGAAATAACATTCAAACTGCTCTTTAAATTGTTTTTGTGTTGGTGTCTGCCTACAGCAATCAAATTACTTCTAAAGTGACTTCAAGCTCAGAAATCTGTTATTCTGTGAAAATCTGTGCTAAAAGTATTAGTGTTATTAAAAAATAATAATTAATGTCATTCACCTTATTTTAGCATAGTTTATCAGAGTTTGTAATACATAAATAAATATAATTTTACATACCTTGAAGTCTATATATTTATAATGTAGATGGACCTTTAAAAAGTGCATTTTTTTTTTTTTATACTTATCTGGCAGGGGAAATACTGTGATCACGAAGGTGGTTTTCCCAGGGCGAGGCTTACCCATTGCACTCCGGATGTGCTGACCCCTGCAGTTTCCTCAAATGTGGGAAACTCAACTGCATAATTTGTGGTGAGGGGGGACTTTGTTCACGGTCCTCCCCTTAAAAAAAGAAAGAAAAAAGTCCATTTTATATAACAAAAATCTTTTCTTCCAGCAAGTATTTGTGGAGCACCTACCAAATACACCAGTCATTGAATGAACATTAAGATACAACAATTGATAAAATAGTCTTTTCTTTTGATGAATTTGGCATTTGAGAAGAAAAGAAGATGTATTAAAAACACAAACATGCTACCTAATAGTGACCAGAAAAATTGTGTTAAAATTACTAAATGGATGCTATTGGCTTAAAAGTACAGTAAAAGCTCTCTTACCAACGTTCACCTAATGGACCCACCCAATTACTTTGTATTTTTTATTCTTTTTTAAACCATACTGACCATTGTCTGCAGAGCTTGACTTCAAGGCATCTCTAGACTACTCCCAACAGGTGAACTGTGTACGTGTATCTAAGAAGAGTCAGTTGTTTGTTCCCAAGCCTGTTTATGTCACTTGTACTTGTTACTATAATTTTGAAACTTAATTCACAAACTAATGAAATACATGGCAAAAGATAAAAAAATAAAAATTAAATTCTGAAAATAATTGATTCAAAAACTCAATTCAAAAGCCAGAAAAGAAAAACAAAGCAAAGCAAAAGAAAACAGGAGAAATTCATAAAAGAAGACAGAATTTAATTAGAAAACGAAATGAGTATTGTTAGTAAATGAGTCCAAAAGCTGATGCTTTAAAAGCAAAAAATCTAGACAAGCTACTAACATAAATAGCAAACAAAAGAGAACACACACTATATGAAATTAGAAATGACAAGAGGGAAATAAGCTTCAAAACAGAAGAAATTTAAAGTAACTACAGACTATTTTGCACAACTCTATGAAATTAAATTTAAAACCTAAATGAAATTTTAAAGAAGAATATAATTTATTAAAATTTATCCCAGTAAAGACAGAAAATCTAAAATGATTAGAAATACATGGACAAAATTGTTGAAGAACTCATCCCCAGAGGCATTGCTCCCAGTTTCCTCCTCAGGGTGACATGAAAAATGGATTGAAGCCAGCTTGAAGAGGCTCTCACTGGCCGAATGTGGGACCATTTGAAGTTCAATGGAGATAATAACTGCAAAGGACTGAAACGTGTCTAAAACGTGTCGTCTGCGATGATACCAAAACGAACAAACAAACTTTAACTGTCACTGTTGGACGATCCTAGTAAACCAACCCATTCTTTTCAAAACTGGTAAATAGCAGAGAAGAATCAAGCATTTATCCCAGCTTTCCTATAGGAATCCTATCACTTGTTATACAAATAGATGGTAAAGGCAGTTTTTACTTTATAGAAGTATTACAGCTAAGAAATGAATATAATCAATTAGCAATTTGTAATGAATTAACGGATCACAGCATGTCTAAGTCTGCTGACATCACAGGAGAGGCAACCAGACCTCACATGCTTCTTGGTAAAGAATATAATAGCACACATGAATGTCTTGTCAAAAGACAAACAAACAAACAAACAAAACAAATCCATCCTCAATCTGATCAAGAGTTTTAGGTCCAAACAATTTGTAAAAAGCCCAGAGAAACAAGCAGCAGGAGGCTGTACAAGATCGATGATCTCTTTATCTTTATTAAACAAAGTGGAAGAAAAAAAGGAGGAGAAATGAAGTTATACGTTCAAATAAATCTAGGGCATGCACCAACCAATCAATATATGAACCTTATTTAGATCCTCATTGAAATGGTAGAAGAGAGAAAACATGAAATAATTAGAAATTGGAACATTGACTGGATATTTGTTAATATTTAAAGAATGATTATTAACTTTTGATTAAGAGGTGATAAGGGCTTTACTTTTAGAGAGCCCCAGCCTGTCTAACGTAAGTATTGAAATATTTATAGTTGAAATCATGTCTTGGATTGCTTCAAATTGAGGGGGAAGTAGAAGGAGAAATAGATAAAACAAGATGGGTCATGAGTTGAAAAAGTACTAAAGCTTGTTGAAGGATATATGAAAGTTCATTATGATATCTATTTTTGTATATATTTGAAATTTTTCATAACATAAAAATTAAGTTATATTGCTAAAATTTGGGCATAATTCTCACAAACATCACGTGGTTATTGGTAACTGAAAGAATATGCATTGTCTCCACTTTACTGTATCTGAAATCACTCCAACTGCAACAACAAAGGAAGTATGTATATACTAACAAGGGTGATCATTTTTCTTTGCTCCTCTGATTCTTTCTCCATTTCCAAATATTCATTCAGCTCATGGTTACAGAGCTGCTGATATTGTAAAAATGTTGCTTAGCAACATGTTAATGGGGGAAAACACTCCTTAAAACATCAGGGTTTTTGTCTTTTGAAATGTACTCGTTCAGCATATGATACCTCCCACAGCTCAATTTAACAAGAGGAAAAATATCAACTCTTTGACTATGGTTGGTTTTTTTTTTTTTTTTAATCTTCTTAACTGGGTCTGAATTTAATAAGAGTATAAGAAATGGTGTAAGACAAACACCTCAGACTACATACAGTTTTCATTGATCTCTTGGGCGAGAGTGGTTTAGAGATGACAGACCGTGGCACTCTGCCCCTTACCTAGTACCTGGAGTGAGTGGGGGTGCAGAGGACGGGGCCGAGAAGACATGCAGGGAAAGCCCCCCAATTATCGTCCACTCAGTATTATTGTCCAAAGAACATGAATTGAGTGTTCGGGGACCTAGAAAGTGTGCCCAGTGAGTAACTCTTTCAGCTCCAATTTCTTTTCCAGGACATC
Organism: Lyroderma lyra; assembly: GCA_004026885.1. NCBI lineage: Eukaryota > Metazoa > Chordata > Mammalia > Chiroptera > Megadermatidae > Lyroderma > Lyroderma lyra. The sequence continues at coordinate 218,364 of PVJL010001145.1, read as the reverse complement.
AGGGTATTTGACCAAATGCTCTTGAAGAGCATTTCTGTTCTACTGTGGGGAAGAGCTCCTAAGCCAACTCAGGCTGGCATGGGCCAGCTGGGCCTCTCCTGGGCATCCTATGAAAATGCAGATTCGGGTCCATAAGGCCTGGTTGGGGCCTTGCTATAACAACTTCCCAGGAGACGCTGATTCTGCTGGTCAGGGGGATCACACTTTTATATAGCAAGGCTCTTGGCCAATGTGAATGAGCAGAGATGAGAAATTGTCACTTGCCAGCCTTGACATGGCATGTGGTTAAGAGGACAGTCTGAGCGTCAGAGACTTACTTAGCTTCAGATTCCGGCTCCGTCGTCAGATGTGTTACTGGGCCACGCTGGGCTTCACTTTCTTCATCTGCAAAATGAAAGCCTGAGCATTGTCCTGGGGAACAATGAATGCGATTCTAGCACTGGAAAAGCTCTTAGCCAAGCACATAGTGCGTACTCAGTAAATATTAATTATTAGTGGAGTGAAGGAAAGCAAATTGCCTTTATGAAGGATCATGCTGCAGCATGAGTGTTGCCTCCCGGTTTATGAGTGTGGCAGTGTGAAAAATCGGAGGCTGGGCCGATTCAGAGTGTAGTGCTTCCTGTCACTGTTGCAAATGTGACAGTCATGACCCTTTACTGGGCCGCAGTTTACATGCTTGTTCAATGAAAAAGCTGAGCCCATTCTTCCCTGGTACAAACATCCTGGGAATGTGTTTTAGCACCTCGAGCTACACCAACAAGCTCCAAGGCATCAGCCCCCCATTTAATAAATGGGGAGGGAGGGGAGCGGTAGGTGGCAGAAAGCCTATCAGAAATGGATGAGAAGCTCAGACCCAAAAGAATCTGCCAAGCAGGGGATCTGTTTGAAAACCCAGTCATTTTTAGCATCAGAGAGCCGGGCGGGATTTAATTACTGACCGGCTCCGTCAGAGACAGAGTGGAACCAGCATCTCTGATTCGGGGCGAAGAGCACATTGACCAGCTCTGGGCAGAATGGGTCTCCTGAACCTTCCCACTGCCTTTCTTGGTCCCATGTACAGGGCTCTAGATTATAAAACAAGTGTGCTTGGGGCTCATTGACTTTGTCCCTTTTCTGAAGGATTTTCCAAGCATCTGTCAGCTTCTGTCTGAATCACACATGAATGTGTATATGAGTCACTTCCTTCCCATTTCACATCGTGCTCCCAACCCCCACTCCTTCGGTGACACCCTCATCACCACCGCCATTTGCAAAGAATACCTGAAGGAGCTGGGGATGGGGCGGTGATTATCATTGTACAATGTTTATTTTTTTGAAACCACGAGTGGTCCGGGTCACTTGGGGAGACTGCCTTGTGAGAGAAGTTCTAGGGGGTCCTTAAGGGGTGAGACTGGCACGGGGAGAGAAGCTCATTCTAGAAAGGGTTGGATGAAGGACACGGCCACGCGGAATGAGAAAAGATCCTGAGGATGTGGAGAGCCTCAATGAGATGGAGAAAATCCTGGGTCCTCAGAGAGGGGAGGCGTCACACACCTCACTAATGACATCTAAGTGGTTCGGAAACGAGGCAGGCTTTGGAGGGGGTGACTGGCTCAGATGCCTGCTCCATCATTAACCAAATTTGCTTAACTAAGTGGGTGACCTCATCAAGTCACTTCACCTTTCTAATCTTCTTTTCCCTCTAATGTAAAAAAAAGGGTAAATACCTTTCTCTTATGGTTCTTATAAAGATAAAATAAGATTTTTACATTTAAAACACTCACATGGTTCCTAGAACAACGTCTCTGTGACAACAGCAACATTTGAACATTTTCCTAGTGGGTGGATTTTCATGTGCTTCACTAACTGCCCTGGTGCAGGATTTAGAGAAGAGGTGGCAACAGGCAGCCCATGGGCTGGATTACACCTGCACACTTACTTTGTCTGCTCCCCACAGCAGTGGTCAAGGTACTTTGTTGTTATTTGCCGGGATTTTAAAATTGGTAGATTATTTTCAATTTTGTATCACAATTTGGAGACTTTTTGAAATATCCGATCTGGCAAACATCAAGCGCACATCCCTGCATGATAATAATCAACTGGAGGTGAAGTGGACAAGTCATCCCCCCCCACTTTGCCACAGTCTCCACCATTCCTTGCTGTCTTACTGTCGCACTGTTCTATTCCACGTGCATTACCGTATGTATTCGAGTTAGTATTTGCACCTGTCATCCCTCCATGCCATGCCTAAAGTGTTACATCATGCTCTGTTGTGGTTTGACTGGCAAGAGCAATCACAGTCAAACACATTGATCGTGTCATTAAAGAGAAAGTCGTGTAACAGGGTACATTATTTGAGTAGCCCATTTGGGGAGTACCTGCCTAGGTCATCCTCTATTCTTCAAAGTTATGCACTCTTCCCACCCATGGCCCTGCTGAAGGGAGAAGTGTCAGTTAGATAGCATCGGGCACCTTGTGAGACCTTCCTGGCCTTGGTCGCAGATGGATGGAGCGGAAGCCAATACCACCAAAGCAAGCCAATGGCATTCGCACTCCCAGAAGTTCTGAACCGCAGGGGTGAGAAGCTGGGTCTGTGGCTGACAAGGGCAGCACTGGAACTGAGAGCTCGTGCAAAATTCGGGCTGGGTGGGGGTGGCAGGAGACAGAGACATAGGCCATGCAAACCGAAGTTCCGCAGAGCAGATGTTAGCCAGAGGAAGTTATTCTGCTCAGAGAAATAGGAAAACAAAGAAGACTTGCAGCCATGGAAAGAACCTTGCAGCCTCCCACAAAGGGAGCCCGGAAGACTGGTTGTACCTGCTTTGCCATCTGCATCACTTATTCTTTAATCTTCTTCTTTCTTATTATGACACCGTCCTCTTCTATTATTCTCCTACCTCTCAGACTTCTCTCCATTTCCTTTGTTGGCTTTTCCGCCTATACTTGACCTCAAAATGTGGAGTTTCCTGGACTCCACTATATGGTCTCTTCTATTCTCTATTCACCTTTGATCGACCATGGACTAAATGTTTGTGTTGTGTCCCCCTCCCAAGTTCATGTGTTGAAATCTAATCCCAGATGTGATGATTTTGGAGGTGGAGCCTTTGGGCAGTGATTGGGTCATGAGGGTGGAGCCCTCATGATTGGGATTAGTGCCTTATGAAATAGTCCACAGAGAGCGCCTTCTCCACTTTCACCATGTGGGGCTGCATCAAGAAGATGTAACAGCTGTCTGTGAACCAGGACACAAGCTCTCACTAGACAATGAAGCTGTCAGTGAGTTGATCTTGAAGTTCTTGGCCTCCAGAACTGTGGGAAATAAATGTTGTTTATAAGCAACCCAGTCTATGTTCTATTATGGCAGCTTGAATGGTCTCAGACAGACACTTCAGATGATCTCAATTTAATACTAGTTAAATGCTGCCATATCCTAAGTTTTTATATATTCATTTTAAAAAAATCTCATTCTTTATTAGAATGTGGGATCAATCGTCTTGGGCAAACTTTGTCTGCTTCACAGAAGTACCTGACACAAATTAGACAGTTCATAACTATGTGCAGAATGAATAGATGAGTGAATGAATGAATGAACTAAATTTGTGTCTCCTGTCCAGTCCTAAGCCATTCCCCCTGTGCCTTTCACCAGATCCCTGAAACACTGGATGCCCCTTAACCTCTCTGATTTTCCAAGTTCTTTCCTGCCTGAGAGACTTGGAAGATGCATTCCTTCAGCCTGCAAGTCTTTCCTTGGGTTCTTTCTTCAAGTGTTGGCTTAAAAGCTTTCTCCTCCGTGGTATCCCACCATTTCCCATGTACTTTCTGTAATTAGACCTATTCCTTACATGTATAGCCTCAGTTTCTTTCCCTAATTTGTAAATATGCATAAACGTGTTTGTTTACCACATATTTGCCTATTTCTCACCTTGCTTTTCATTTTCTTTTTTCAAATATGCTATTAACTTCTTGACTCATCTTAATATAAATCAAACACCCCACACAGTTTGTAGAACAAAATATTCAATAAATGTGCTTAATGAATGAGTGGATGCTCATGATATGCTTTATTTTATCCTCTCACTTTTACATGAGCAGGTTGATTTGGTTTTGATCTCGTGTAATCAAAGAGCTTTGACTATAACAATTATAGCAATGAATAGGAATTTATACTCTTTTAGGTGATTTTGCAATTACCCTATTGATAGACTTGGAAGAAACAACCTTCAAGGATGACTTGGTAATGACATTAATTATGTATATTTTTATAGTTTACAAAGTACATTTATATCTATCATCACAATTAATTCTCACCACCATCTTGCACAGCAAAAGACAGGAGAGACGGAGGGATCCAAACTGCTGATGGCAAACAGCAGAACAGCCAGGACCTGAGCCCAGGTTGACTGTTTTCCAGGCCCTTGCTGTTGATGTATCAGATGGCCTCCACTGTTAAACTCCTGCTGCTGCTGCTACTCACCATAGTTTTTGAGCATTTACTGCATTCCAGGCACTGAGCTATGTGCCTTCCCTTCATTAGCTTAAACTTCATGACAACCCCATGGGGTTGATACTTTCATTGTCTCTTACAACAGATGAAGAAATGGAGACATAGACATTTCAGAGAGCTAATGAATGGGCTAAGCCAAGATGTACGCCCAGGTTTTCCTGATCCCTAAAATCAAACTACAAACCACTATGCCATAGTCCCTCTTGCTAGAAAGAGAAGCAAAAGAAAAATATCTGGGATTTTGGAAATCACCCAGGCAGAATAATCCAGGGCCATGTTGCTAATCATTCAAAACCCTTTCAGTGCAGTGAAGAGTTATCCAAAACCTGAGGAGAACGGGAAGCACGGAAAGATGTAACTGAATGTAAGCCACTTACCAACACCCCTCTGATGAAGGACTTAATTAATGCATTTAATTGTTGAGAGATATGTAATGAGATTACTCAGTCTCTGCTGTGCCCTTCTTTCCTATTGTTAACTATGTTAATTTGCAACAAAGCTCAAGATGCTGGCTGAATAAAAGCAGGCTAAATGAAAGTTCTCTTTTTTCAGAGTTGGATAAAAGGTAATCACAATGGGTAATTTGATTTAGATATACTCCCCACCCCTTTTTTTTAAACACACATACGCTTTATAAACAGGAGAAGCTGTGTGATCCTTTGGTGAATGTAGGAAGGTAGGCCGATGGCCCCCAAAGTGACAAGGGGAACTTTGTGAAGTGTTCTTCCAGGCGGTGGATTCCTGGATTAGCTTCCCTTTAAGTTAACAAGAAAGGGGATAAAGGAAGGATCTTCAATGAGCATAATTCTGTGTAAGGCATTGTGTCAAGATCTCTCCTGTCCAATCTTTAACTGACTCTTCAGAAGGCGTATACTCTCATTTTATAGATGAAGAGAGCCCTTGACTTGATTCCTATGACAGGAACTGAGAGTGTAGTTAAAATACCCAACAGTCACATCTCGGGATATACCAAGCGGACGGATTAAGAGAAGTGGGGGAAGAAATAGGAAAAAGGAATGGAGAGACGACGGGTGGGGCTGTGGAAATGGGATTATGCTACGCAAGTATCTAAGAACCTGAGTTCCTATATTCGCAAAGCAGATTTGATGATAACTGAATTAGGTAGTCAAATAAATGCTTATGCAATTTAGAATGTACCCTGGTACCTAATTCAAACTCCCCATAATAATAGTAATGAAGATAATAACTTGCATTCTCAAGTTCAAAAAATTTTTATTTCCCATCATATGCTTTAATCACATTTTAGTACTGATTTTGCCCTTCTTTCAACCTTCTGAATCTGAGGTTTGCTTAAAAAGCAAATTATAAAGAGCCCAACCCTCTTGTCTCTGGACTTCACAGGGAAAGGCTTTTCAAATCACTTTTCACTCAGTTCATACTCTGAAAGATCAAAGAACTGTGCTATGTGCCCATTTCAGAAGCCCCCCTGGGATTCGCCCATCATGAATATAAATCATGATGTTTATTATGCTTCCAGAACACCCATTCATCATCCATCTTAGCATTGTTCCAAGAGACATGGGGTCAGTTCAGCTTTCAGCTTCCTAAGGCTTCGTGCTTCTGTTCGTGCAGCCAGGGGAGCGCTGGAGACAATTGGCTACTCCCTGCGGTGGCTGCAGCCCGAGGTCTCCCCCGGGGGGCTGAGAAGAGGCATCCTCAGGAGGAAGCTCCATTCAGGCATCCTGTGGCTCTCGGCAGAGGAGGCAGCACCTCTTTCTACCTTCCAACTCAGGTCCTCTTTTGTGTAACAAGACAAAGGCAAACAATGGCCACCTCATCTCTCCTGGAGATGACAAGCAGAAGGGAAGCATAAAGCTCGCTTTTGAAAATTCAGCCTTTGAACTCTCTGCCACCCCAAGAACCCGACCTGAATCCACTTTCTGCCAACGGCAGGAGGCGATTGTCCTTTTCTCTCAGAAGCTGTCAGCTTGGAAAGAGACCACCAAGAGGGAAGGGAATTGCCTTCCAAAAGAGTCTTAAAGAAGATCAAAGCCAGAAGGTCTCTTAGTGATTATTGAGTCCAACCTCCTTAATTTATAAATAAAACTCTGAGGACAGGAAGATTTTTGTCTAAATCGTACAGCCCTAATCAAGACCCCCTCCCCCAATAACATCAGAGCTAACTGTTGGGAAGTCAAAGCTGAATTTCTCACTTACTGTGGTAAGAGAAAACACTACCTACCTAGACAGTCTTGATTTGATCTCAGAGCAGGAAGAACAGTCCGAGTATTTGTTGAGACTTTGAAATTTGGTTTCAGGTGGGTCCTGGAAGGGGATAGGAGGATCTGGTTAGGACTGGATGGGGATCATGATACACTAGTTTAGAACCGGTGGACACAGCAAGGCAAGGATTTCAGGGCAAGCAGCTAAGAGGGTCATGGTGTATAAACAGTCAGCTAGTTTTCCGCTGAAGAGTGATGGATCTTTCAGAAAGTTCTAGAAATGCACAATAAAGTCATTTGCAGCTTTTATCTTTGTGAGCAGTATTTCCTGGAATAGTGAATCTATGCTGATGAAGACAGAGGACTAGTAAAGACATCAGAGTAAACAGCAAGCTGTGTGGGCATAGATGGCTTTGGATCTCAGAATCCAAACCCCCAGTTTATAAATGAATCCCTGCTCCAAGCCACACACACACCCTTCACTGCAGAAGGTGAACTTGAAGGCAGGTCCCCAATTCCCCACCCACTGCCCGTGTTACGATGGCAGATTATATCTGAGCCATTAAAACCAGTCAGATTAAAACCAGTCTCTGGACTTGATGAATTGTTTTTGAAAGATTGTGGTGGGGGGTGGGGGGGCGGGTGGGGGAGGACCAAAGATTGGAGTGAGGTATAGAGCATGTGTATGAGAAGAACCTGGATGCCTCTGAGATGCATTTTGAGAAGTCTCAGGAGGTGACATTTGAGATGTAACTAGTATATGCAGAGAAGTCAGGAGCTCTTCAAGCTTGAAGGAGAGCAATTGAGCAAGAAGTGGACAGCTTGGGCTTCCAGGAAAAGGAAGTGTGTATGGCTGGAGCCCGAAGAGCAGAAGAAGAAAGGTAGGAGATGAGATGGACAGGGCCAGCTCATCAGGACGTTTTAGGTACCCTCGGAATGCCTGAGTCAGGTGGGTTGGTCCTGCTGTTGCCTATGTCACATGTCCTCTGCTTGTTTACCTCCTGGCTCCTCACAGTTGGAGCTGTTACTTCCTTGATTGGTGAAGACCATGTCCAGATTTTCCAAGCAGAGGGGCTGTGAGATACTTAAACATTCAGTTACTCATTTCTCCCCGAGCAAAGTAAGAAATATATCAACTACGCCAGCTGTGGGGCTTCACAGGGCAATAAATTCTCTCTCTCTTTTTTTTCTTTTGGTTTGTTTGCAAAAAATGCCTGTGGTTCAAGAATATTCTGTTCTTATTCTTAGCCATTATCACACTCCAACACTCATTTTCAATTTCTAATGTTGAGCTGGATGGTTTTTATGGCATTTCAACTAGAGAAAAATGGAAATGAATGTACAAAATGAAAGACAGGATTTATTTCTTGGAGGTTACTCCTTTCAGTTCTTCCTATACCAAAACCAAGAATAAAACCTTTTAATAGGATTAGATGAGGCACATTATTTTCTTTTTAAATGTACCTGCAGGCACTAATTGGACAATTCACATCCACTACACCCAGTATTATCAACAGATGATGATTAAAACATTTTAAGAGTGTTTCTTGATGTGTACAGGAAACCACTTAATAGTTTATATGCAAGCTTACCTAAGCTTTGTAACAGATCTGAAAAGCCAGGAAAGTGGTTAGTAATAGAAAATAGCAAAGTACTCAATTCTTTAACTAGAATATTCATTTTTATTTATAAATTCAAACACAGAGAAATATTTGTGTACTGACATTGGGTTTATGTGAGCTGTTTTAAAGTGATTCTCTTTTCATTATTACATCTGAAGAAATGAATGCCACCATTGCAGATAAAATCATTGGGCAGAATCTGAAGAAATTCAAGGGAAGTTATTTTTAGGGTAGATCTTCCCTCAGGACAGGCTACACACAGCATTGTAAGTGATCTGAGAGGCAGGATTGCTCAGCAGTTGAAGGGCGTGGACTTTCAGCTTTGAATCTCATTTCTATCCTGAACAGCTAGGTTCATGGCCTTGGGAAAGTTATTTAACCTCTATGAGCCTCAGTCTTCCAGCCTTTAATATGGGCCTAACAATAGTAACTAACTCAGAGGGTATCTCTGAGGATTCAGTCAGATGGTGTGAAGCTTTTAACTCAAAATGTTAAGCTTTTAAATCCGTAACTATTATTATTGTATAGATCGATTAAGAGATATAGTACAGTTATTTTCAGAAAAAAATGGCTGCTGCTTGTGTGTGTGTGTGTGTGTGTGTGTGTGTGTGCGCACTCGCGTGTTCAGATATAGAGGTACATATATAAGGCAAAATACTAAATGATAGATGAGCTTATGGTGAAAAGCTATAGTCCCTTGCTTGCCTTTTTCTATTCCTTAACACACTCCTCAGAGGAGACCTCTCTTAACTATTTCTGTTTCTTCCCTGGAGGTACCCCATATACCTAAATAATAGGCCTACACGCCATTTCTTTTCTTTCTTTCTTTTTTTTTTAAACTTTCACTGCTAGTCTGTCTTTTTTTTTTTTTTTTTTTTTTTTTTTTTTTTTTTTTTTTGCTTTTTGGTATGTGGGTAGCTCCCTGGCTGGGAATCGAACCCAGGCCGCAGCGCCGACAGCGCCAACGCCGAAGCCCTAAGCCACTACACCATCAGGGAACTCCCATGCTAGTCTCTTTAGGTATGTACAAGCTACAAAGTTCAGATGACAATACATTTATTATATGTTGTCTAATGGAAAATCTAATAATATTAAACATAAATGAGAGTAACTCCAAGTACTGAGTACAATTTTACTAAGAAACAAATCTAAAATTATAAATCCATGCTAATTAAAGGACTAGGGTTTTTGTTTTTCATCCAAAGATTGGGAAGACATTTTATACTAATTTCTATCTATAATGCTTAGTTTAAGTACCCATCAAATTATTCCTTCTTTCTTAAATGGCTTTTTAAAAAATATGTTCTTGGTTATATTATTTAACATAAATATTTCCTTGATGTGCTTCCTTAATAAAGTATAGATTTATTGTTTATAGATTCAAATGTTAAACAGTCTATTTTAAATATTTGTTTAAAATTATGTCTCAGAGTACTTTTTTCTTATAATTTAAAATTAAAGGTTTTAACACTTTAATATTATTCTTCCAAAACAGGCAAAATCCCTTAAAATTGGGATCATTTTTATCTATTTTGGTTATACGCCATTTCTTGATTCATCAACTTTCCGCATTAACTTTTTACTCTACTATATAAGAATTGAAGGTTTATTTATTCCATTATTCTTTCCTCTTAACTTCTTTTCTTCCCCCAGTGTTTGATGAGCATATCAATATTTTTATTTCCCTTATTGCCCATTTTTATAACTTTTAAACAATACAGTTGCACACATATATTTCGTTCTGTCAATTTTAGGACCCGTCTGGACTTGCCTCTATAACACGCTCGGACCTGAGTCACCCTCCTGTCGATGATGATGTCCCACCCAAATCACGTAGAGTAGGGGTGGGGTTGAAGGTGACTTGTCAGAAGACATATGAAGTAGAAAGAATACACGTGGGCTTGGAATAATGTACGTCCACTCTGATGTTTTAAAGGCAGGGGTGACCTCAAAAGTCTGGAAAACTTAAGACCAGCCCGGTTATGCTTCTTTGAAAAGGAATTTCACCAGCAGACGAATTCTCCTGGGATGGTCTGGCTACACCTCTGAAGGTTCTTTTGCTGCCTTGAGATTCATGCGAGCCACACGGTTTGGTTTCCATGAGCATTACAGTGTGGCAAATAAAAGACTGTGGTACACTTTCATATTGCAGCCCACAGGACTTGAGAAAGTGAATCTAAGTTCTCTTAAACCCATATTCCTGTCAGAACAAGTGCTAAATAAAACATAAACCACTTTTGTACATGCTTCGAATTTTGGTGTAGGTGAAAGGCAATTTACTCTGGCCCGAAAATGAAATTCCTGGCAAAAAGCAATGCCTATTAACAAATGGAACAGGCCCCTGGGGACAAGATGGAGGCGTGCAACTGGATACATTTGTCATTTTAACTCCAGGGGCAGACTTGAGGTATTTTAATCATGTAAGGTAGAATTACAGGTAGAAACAGCATCGTGTTTGATACAGGAAATAATGCCATCATTTTTCATTTGAACAGGTTACTTTCTATATATGAATAATTTGATACAAGAACTCAATAGTCTTTATTTACTTGATTCCTAGACATTTAGCAAAAATATAAATAGCCGTCTCTTTTCAAATTCATCACTCCATCCTCATGCCTGCAGCTATCCCTGTGCTCGAACACCTTCAAAGCCTCTGATTGTCCACAGAAAAGCTCTGACTCAATAGGTGGGCATTTAAGGCCTTCTGAAGGTTGTAGCTCAAATACTTTCCTAGATTGAATTTTCACCATTTTGTACAAATCAGGAGAGCCTAGTTCATGTCATATATCTCAGTTTTCTATTGCTGTGTAACAGTTATCACAAACTTAACAGCCAAGAGCGACGCATGTCTATGACTTGGCAGTTTCTGGGGGTCAGCATTCTGGGCATTGCTTGAGTCATCTGCTCCGGGTTTCATGAGTTACCATCTAGGTGTAGACTGAACTGCTACCCTTTCTGGAACTTGGGGGCATCTCTCAAGCTTACTTGTTGGCAGGATTCATCCATTGCAGAAGTTTCTGTCTTTCCAGTGGTTTCAGCTAAAGGCCACTCTTGGCTTCTAAAGGTCCACTACAATCCCTTGCCACATGGCCTTCTCATGGAACTGTTCTTCAAAGCTAGTGGAAGAATCAGTAAGCTGGCATCTTACATCACGTAGTGTAATCACAGGATGATTTTGGTCCACCCCCTTTGCCATTTTCTAGGGATTAGGGGCGGGTCGCTAGTCAAGGGCAGGGGGTAGGAATCATAAAGGCTATCTTAGAAATTTGCCTGTGACACGGTGAAAACAAAGAACCCCTACGTTTCATTGCCTTGAAACAGCAAAAGCTATCGTCTATCGCAGATGGCCTTAACTCTGCACCACTGGCAGAGTCAGTCTGAAGGAAGGTCCACCACTGCCATCACAGGAAAGGTGAAATGCAGCAAATCTTGTTTCAAACACTCCAGTCTCTGTGTTCGAGGCAGGTGTCATGCATGGCTACTTCTAATTTTAAGGGGTCAAGGAAGGACACTGCTTCCTGTCCCTTAGACATAGAACTGGACATACTTGGTGAGGGGCACAGACGAGGATTGACTTCTCCAACAGAATGGCTTCTGACTCTGTCCTGGATATTGTTGACTGTTTCTCTCCTCACGGAGTTGGTTCATCGTATTATCTCAACCTGAATGACCTTTCTTCCCCATTTCTGTTTCCTTGTGTACTGTGAGGTCTAACTCAAAAGCCAGTTTCTCAGTAAAGTATTTTCTGATCTTTTCCATCAAAATTATGTGTCCTCTTTTGGATCTACCACAGCACTCCTCTGCACTTTCTCCATCTATCTTGTTCTCATATCATAGTTACAATTTGCTAACTTTATCCCAGTTAACTATTTTAGATGCCTTAGCTCCCATATTGGATCGTGAACATCCTGAGGACAGGAACCTTGTCTGAGTCACAGTTATTTCGTATAAAGTGTCTAATACAGGACTATATTCAATGCGATGCTAATGCTTATTGGTTAAATGAAATTGATCTTGCTCCCCCAGAATGTCTGTTTACAAAGTTTCTGGCCAACATTTGAGTTATTTGGGGAAAGGAGTTGGATAATTTCCTTACTACAACATTATAAACCCTATTTATTCACACTTGAACTCTTCTCACATCCCACTTGAATTACTTTTCACCCCCTTTATTTTCTGTTGTTTATCCATAACGAAGATCATGGATCACATAACACAGTTGGAAGAACCTTAAAGATTGTCTAGGGCAGCAATTTGAAAGGTTTTTTGTTTATTTTAAGAAAATGACTCCTTTATTGAAATGAAACCCTAAGCAGAGCACAAGACTATAAAACAGCAGCAACAGCAGCAAAAAAGCTGATGCTCTGATTAAAGTGGGAATGGCAAGCTCAGAGTTTTGGTCACTTGGTATCTCCTGACCAGTTCCTAGTCCCGAAAGTATACCTCAGACACCTCTGTGAAATTCTAGATACTTAATTTGAAACTCCTTGATGTTGACTCAGCTTTTCATGTTACAGATAGGAAAACTAAAGCTAGAGACACTAAGTGCCTTGTTCAAAGCCATGCACATGGAGAGCTGGAGAATCAATTTCAATAAATATTTATTGAGCACCTAGTATAAGTGAGTTTGGCTAATAACAAGGATACAGCAAGCCTCTTCATAAAGGTAGTGATAGAAGCCACATTTCCTAACTCTCAGTCTCATGACTTGAATTGTTACAATGGTCAAGACTTCCATTTCATTTAAGTCTATTTCTGTGACTTAGCAAAGTCAAGGTCAAAGAGTAAATGGTTAATTTTAGAGTCCCAGTTTCTACAGTGAATCTGAGAGTTGAGTTCATGCTGAGTTCAAAGTCAGGTGAGCTCCTAGCTCACAGCCAGAGCCTCCTGTGAGGGTGTATGGCAGTGTCATTTATTCACCTTGAATCCTGGAACTCTCACTCTCATCAAACACAGGAGAAAATGTCAGTTTCTTAGACGAGTTCACTCTTGCTGTGAATTCATTTATATTTCATACAGATTGGCACCCATGTGCATGAAAAAGATCAGAAGTAATAAGTCGATCTTATCCATCCAGCTACTCCTGCACAGGTGGCCTTTTGGCTACTTAGCTATAATTAGAAGTTGACTTTCTTCATACATGTGAGTGACTTCAATCCATTGGCATCCAGTCAACATTACTGTGGCCCTCAACAATAGATCATCCCCATATTATTAGAAAATTTATATGCTATTAGGAGGTTTTAAAACTTGCACAGACAAAGCAAGTCGAAAACTGTTTTAATGTGTGATAAAGTACTAAAGTATATAGTGTGAGCTCTAACTACTACTGGCGTTTGAAAATATTACTAATCAGTATACATTAGAATAATTGGTAGAAGTCTTCCATGGGGAGGAAATGTCAGTGAGGGTCTTAAAAGGTAAGTCAAATTTGAATTGGATGGATGGGTAGATATGGGTGTTATTGCAGGCCATGGGCACACTGTGGGTGAAGACATGAACAATGAAATGAGCATATTTTCATAGTAACTAAAATGAATTGATAACCTGAAATGTTATACTTTCACTTGACTATGAAAATCTTCAGAATGACCTAATGAGGAGGAACAGATATTATCTTTGTTCTACAAATGAAGAACCAAAAGTGGGTAAGTAACTTATTTAAGCTCATACAGCCAGTGAATTATGGAGCTAGAATAACCCAGATATATGTGATACCAAAAACAGCATTATTAAGTAAAGCTTTTGACACACATAGGAAATAGGGAGAAAAAGAGTGTGATGCTCCAACGTGAAAGTACATTGGGGAAAGAATGATCAGAAGTCGGACAGGTAAGATGGAGTCAGCACAGGTAATCTTGCCCTCAGGAGACATTTGGAAGCATCTGGAGATATTTTCGGTTGTCTCAGATTGGGCGGAGGTGGCTGCTTCTGGCTTCTAGTTGGTAGAGGCCAGGGATGATGCTGGTCATCCTACAATGCACCTCCCAACCATAATTACCTGGTGCCAAATGTCAATAGTGCTAAGAAAACTTGGCCTAGGTAGAATGAGATGTCTGGACTTGTTTCTTTAGACAGTGGGTCTTTGACTATAGCACTGAAAAGGCCATCATGGCCTTCTAGCTTGACTTCTCACATCAGTGACCACCCATCACCCAGTCTTCTAAAGCAGACTCATCATTCCCCTCAGAATGGTCTGCTTTGTTTTTTTAACTCTCTCATCTCTCCATTCATCTACTGACCCACCTCTGGCATTCCACAGAGCCGCCATCTTCTCCTACCTAGAGTATACCCATAACCTCTGATTACTCCTGCTTTCTTCTTCCTTTGGGACCTTCTCTACAGAGTAATTGGAGTTATCCTCACAAAAAAGGACATTTAATCAAGGCGCTTTAATGCACAGAGTTGACCAAAGTCTTCCCACTGCTTGAACTAGAGGGCCTGGCATGGTTTAGTCACCTCACATCTTCCTGTCCTATCCTCTTCTCTCTTTCAGTTCCTTGAACACCCCCGCCCCCGCCCTTCTTTTCCTCTAGGCTTTACATCACTTATTTCTTTGCCTGGAAGCTTAGCCCTCATGCCATCCCACATTCTTCATTCTTTTCATCCAGGTACCCCTTTCTCATCCTTCAGATTTCAGTTTAAACATCACTTCCTCTTAGAGAACTAAGTCATTCCACCCTGTATCTCCTCTTCCTTACTACTTCTCACACGGCTGATTATTAGGTTAATATCTGTCTTCCCCATGAGCTATAATTTAATGTCAGTGGTGGGGACTGTTTCCATCTGCGTCAGTGTCATATCCTCACCACTTAGTTGAAGCTCAGTAAGTATTTGTTGAATTAACAAATAAATGAACACCGTCCTGGGCACTGAGTAGGACGGGAAAGATAGGCTTCCGGATCCATTGCATGCTTCTTTAACTAAAAATGTGTGCAGCAGGCGAAGGAGAGAAGGTCACCACAGGTGTTTCCCAGCCCAGGAGAAGGAGTCCTGGGCAAATGAGGAATTCAGGTGGACACAGGATTCGGATAGTTGACAGCAAAATCCTTCCTAGAGACACAATAGAAGCTATAATGTCCTAAACAATTCGAGTCACTCGTTTCCCCACAGCACGGTCACCATGGCTTGTAAAATAAAGGACTGTTTGCTGACTAGGAACATTCCAGCCATGCAGATTGCAGACAGTGTCATACAATTATTTTTACCTTCATCTAAAATCACAGCTTTCCCTTCAACTTGAGAAGACACAGACAAGGTACAGAACATTCTCTCTCAGAATATCAAGCCACTAAAATATCATTTTTAATAGAAAACATTCCCACATTTCCTCCATGAGAATGTCAATTGTATCTCTCTCTCTTTTTTTTCTTTCTTTCTTTTTCCTTTTTTCTTTTTTCTTTTTCTTTTTTTTTTTTTAACTGCTGCTAATCCCTAGCCTTCTTTCTAAAGAAACATCCCATTTCAAGACTAAATGTGCCACCACTTAGCAAAGACATTGGTAACAATCTTACCTGAAATTTACTGACATGGGACATGCCAGATCCCCTAAGTTGTATGTAGAAATTTTATTTAGTTATGTATTTATTTGTGTATTTGTTTATTGGGAGGCAAAGAGGTAACCCACTACAGTTTGATTTTCATCTTTGTGTAATTGTTTATAATGATCTTTAATTTCACCCTTATAGTGAAAATTCAAGTCTTATCACTAGGGATTTGATTAATTGGACTTGAGCTCTGAAAGACAAATTGTATCTGGGTAATACCTGGTTCGAAGACAACTTATGTGCTGTTCTGTGGAAGATAATAAATAGCTCAATTCTCTATTCTCTTGGTTTTGAGGGGGAGGTGTAACTTTATGATTGCAAGTTTCGTATCATAGAATTATAAGTGTCGTGCTTATGGCATCAGATACGTACCCAAATCTAAAGACGTTTTTTACAGGAAACGTCCCTTTGTCTTTCCTCCCTCCCTCTGTCCCTCCCTACAGGTACACATTGGATTCCCACTCTGGACTAGACTTCTTTATCTGGACATTGGGGATTCAGGCGAGAATTGCATACAAATTGCTAGCTCTCATACGACTTAAATTCTAACAAGAGGGAGAAAATAAGGACATAATAAAATAAAGAAATAAAATATAAAAACAACATATTAATGCTTGCTATAAATAATATAGAGAAAAGGGGGGAAATGACGAGGTTAAGCTGGTCATGTAATGTTTCAGAGAAAGGTGTTTCAGACAGAGAGACCAGCAAAGTCAAAGACGCTGAGCTAGAACCCAGCTGGGCATGTCTGTGGGAAAGGCCAGTGTGGCTGGGTGTGTGAGGGGGTGACAGGTGGACGTGGAGAAGACAAGGCCTGGTCTCTTGGGGGCTCTGAGGGCCATCATAGGAATTAAAAAATATTTACTATTTGGAGAGTTTTAAGAAGAATCATCTTTTTTGCATTTTACATTTTGGAAGTTTATTCTGATTTATGTGTGGAGGATAAACCGTAAGCGTGGCCATATTGGACACAGGAGAGCTGTTGTGGACTGCAGCAACGTCCAGGAGAGAAACGGTGGCTCCCTGGAGCAGGTAGTAACAGCAGAGACAGGGAGAGGTGGGGGAACTCGGCATACTGAGGGGCTGGCTGCTGCACTACACATCTGGGGGGAAGGTGCACGGCATCCACCCTGCAGTGTCTGTGAGGGACGACACCTCCTAGAACCCACTCTGTAATGCATGAGGAGAAACACCCCTTCGGAGTTAAACAATAGTTACTTCAGGATTTGAAAGACACCTAAGTCGTTATCTAGCCAATTCCCTAGGAATCTATATTTATCCCTGATACACTTCAACTTTAAAAATTCTTCTTTATTATTTCAAAATATTGAGAAACTTTAAGATCCTCAAATGACCATATAAAATATTTATTACTCTTTCTAACTTTGCAGCATCTGCAGCTTCAATTCAAACACAGTTAATGTCTTTATCCAACTCAGACATGACAACATTTGCTGGGACTTGATTGAGAACAAGGCTGTGTGGCCAGCTACTAGAGACTGCTCTGCTATTTGACATCAGGGCACTAACCCACACTCTAGTGACAGTGGCTTACTTGGTTTAACCTAAATATGCCATTGTTAGTACTTCCTATTGATGGAGATTTTAAGTGTTTCAGTTCATGTACAGGAAATGTGTATTTGGTCCTATGGGCCTTTTATGCTCATTTTACATCATGCAGGCAAATCATTCAATCTTATGCAGCAATATTGAAGCTCATTGTTTTGTCAATAATTTCTAGTCTAGGGCCATGGTGAGCCAAAAAGGAGAAAAGAGTTTAGGAAATGAAGATGTTAAAGTAAAACTTAGTTTACTTTACAAATAAAAACAATTTTTTTTCTTTTTCTTTTCTTTTCTTTTTTTTTTTTTTTTGCGCTATGCTGTGAGAATATCATATTTCTGCTAGGAAGCTTAAAAACTATATTAATTTAGATTTTTGGAATGTAATTTCTGCTTTATACATATGGTGTTTACTAACCTGTTTTCCATTTTATAAGCATCTTTTTCATTAGTACCTTCTATTATAATCCACTTCAAAATATTGTATAAATTTCTGATACTTTTAAGTAGACTCCTACTTTTGTAACTAATGTGCTACTTAAAATGTGTGCTCATGAAACTTAAACAATGCATGTGCATAAGATAAGCATGATTTCATTCTCCAGAACTAAAATTGATAAAACTTGAATCTTCTTTTAATTGTAGAGATAATGTAATCCCAACATTTTAGTAACTCTAAAGATTGAATTTAATGGTCCCGATTTCCGATCAGCTACAGTGAAGGGCAAGGCGTCTTTCCAAATGACTAATGGCAGATCTGTGTATGAGTGTGTGTGTGCGCGCGCGTGCACATGTGTGTGTGTGTGTGTGTGCGTGTACATCATGTGTTTGAAACAGGCTTCACCAGTGACTCCATCATCTTGAAATGCTATTCATCATCTGATGTATGAAGTCTAGAGTTGGCACTCAAAAGCTGGCTTACAGCTGTCAAATATAAGACTTAAAACTGTGGATCGTTGGGAGATTGAACTAATAAAAGACAAGGTCATCCTGTTAAGTGTGAATTGAAATACACTCATAAAGGATGACAGTGCTTCAAACGTTGGAGGAGAGTAGCCATTGGCCTCTGAGCCTTCTCCATTTCAAACAACTCCAGTATAATAAAGAAGTTAACCGCTCCAGAGAGTCAACACGTTCTACAACCCCCAGTTTCACCCCACTTTAATGGGCACAGTCTACTTCTAGCATCTCCTTAATAACTCTAGGCCCTCTGTGGTTGGATTTGAGAGATGGTAAATGCAGAGCACTTAGGCTGGTGAATGGCACATAGTAAGTGTTTAGTACATACTGGCTGCTGTTGATCTCATGATACTGCCTTCTCCCTTCCTCATATGCTGTTGTCCTGAGAGCACCCTCAGCACGCTGGCTTGCTATCCTCTGAGCAAGCTCTGCTTGAGTGTTGAATTGGATACTTCCAGTGCATACCACCTCCCATCCTCTCAGACTAACTTCTGACTCCAGCGTGGCCCCAGTCCTGCCAGACTTTGACTCACTTCCTGCTGATGGCACCTCACCTGAAGGTGGCACTATGTCTCTTGCTTCCTGTTCTGGGCTCCTCTGACACTGCTGAGTCCCCAGGAACCTGCTTGGCACTCACACACGTGCGATCCAGAAGGGTAGTGCCGGTAAGTGTATGGGGTCACCGGTGACCAATGTAGGGATAGGAGCAATGGATGGATATGTGTTCACTTATCTCTTAGGAAGGTGGTTCTAAGAGCTTCTCAAGGGCGCTGGTGGCCCCCTTGACAACACTTGCTCTTACTGGTATTTTACTCTTTTTCTGTTCACTCTCCTAACCCTCATTAAACAACTCATTTGTATGTATTTGTCTGAGGTGCTGCTTCTGCAAGATGCCCAGGATAATATAACTATGTGCAGCACCCTTTTAGGAAGATTATCCTGGAAAACATTCACTTATTTACTCATCCAGAAGATGGTTAGTGAGCAGTTAATCTGTGAATAACATTAAGACAAGTATGATCTTTTACATCTTCTGACCTTCTGTAGCACTTAACAACTAAAGGTATAGGTTAGAGGATAGTTATACACTATTTTACTTATCTGATGATGTTTCATATTTGTCAGTTAAGTAATAATAAAAAATAGTTAATTTATTGAACACTGATTATATCTGAAGTGCTTTCTATACATTATCTTGTTTAATCCTAAAACATACTCTATTAAGTAGCTTCTATTATACTAATATTAGAGAAGATAAGAAAGAGGCTAAAGACATTAAGTTATAGGTATTGGAGCAAATTTTTAGTAAGCAGCTAACCTGAGACTGAACCCATTTAATTACTACTTTGTTTTATACCCATCAACTAGGGCTCTTCCTCTCTCGCTCACACACACACACACACAAACATGCACACACATGCACACGGTCATTTATTTAATACTTGACTGATTTAAGGAGTATATACTCAATAATTATAGTATATAAATCATGAGAAAGATCGTGGTGACCTTATCATTTTTTCTCATTCACGGATAGAAAAACTGATTCCAAAAGATATGATACAAGTTGACCAGATACACAATAGGGTATGGAGGAGGCGGGGATTTGAAACTAGACCTTTTGATTCCCAAGTAGGTATTCTTTCCAGGGACATTTAACTCCAATCAAGAAATAGCAATGCAGATATAGCAGGGTTTCTGTCTGCAGGCCAGAGTTTACCTGGGAATTGAGTTAACCTGTGATACGTACAGGTATTTTTCAAAGTTGTTCTTCTAATGGAGATTTGTGTTTTTTGTAAAACAACTATTGTGTATATAACCCTCCCTCCCTCCCTCCCTCCCTCCCTCCCTCCTTCCCTCCCTCCCTTCCTTCCTTCCTTTTCTTCTCCTCCTTCTCCTCCTCCTTCTGGTTCCTGGTCAGAACATTTAAAATCTACTCTCTTAGCAAATTTCAAGTATGCAATACAGTATTTTTAACTGTCACCATGCTGTGCATTAGAGCCTCAGAACTTACTCATCTTACATACCTGAAACTGTACCCTTTGGCCAACATCACTCCATTTCTTCTCCCCCAACTCCTGGAAACCACCATTCTACTCTCTCTCTCTATGAGTTTGACTATTTTAGATTTCATATGTAAGTGAGATCATGCAGTCCTTATTTTCCTCTGTTTGGCTTATTTCACTTAGAATAACATTTTCCTGATTCATCCATCTTATTGCAAATGGCAGGATTTCCTTCTTTTCTAAAACTGAATAATACTCCACTGTGTGTGTCTCTCTGCGTGTGTATGTGTGTATTTTCTTTGTTTATTTATTGACAATTGCTTTTATGTTTTAGCTATTGTGAATAATAATGTAATGAATATGGAAGTGTTGCACTGAGATTCTTGATAATTGTTTTGAAGAGAAAGAGATGAAGATGTTGTTAAAAACAGATTCACCACCAAAATAATAATGATGATGATAATAATAAAATAGTTATAATAGTAACATTTTTTGTCATTGACCCTTTAAGTGTTCTTTTTCGACAAATTGCATCCTGAATGCTAGAAGTGAGTCTGAGAGTATTTGAAAGTATTACAAATAATGGGAAGAAACAGCGCATTTTGATCTTTTCTGGCCTCTTGATGAAGAGTGGGTTACAATTACAGTAAAAACTTTTATAGTTATAACTTGTTTTGTTCTCTTTCAATTTATAGATCTTAATATTTTCTGTTGTCCTACAAACCTATTAAAGAAATTATAGATAATTTTCTCTATGCAACTCCTTACCTATGTTGTCTTGAAATTTTTATATCTTTATATCATTTTGCACTCAAATCTTTGTATGTTATGGGAAACTTAATGAAGATTAAAATATTTATCTCCCATGCCTCTCAGCATTTCCCAAGTACCATTTAGGTAAAGTCCCGGGGGGAAATAGCCAACAGATTGCCTTTAGAAAGCATTTTGTAATTTTATAGCATCACTTGCCAAGGAAAATGACTGAGTGAATCCCATGTCTCAGTATAAATATAAACAGAGAATTGGCTTATCTCCTTTCAGGTCTTGGTCCACATGGTTGTAAGAGTTCCCAGGGGTCTCTTTAAATGTCGGAAGTAGGCAAAACTTGGTAGTAATAAGCCAACACGATAAGCCAACACGTCCAAGATTATGTTAATGCCTAGAATGTAGGGGATACAATTGCGTTACTAGGGTCCCAGTTTCCTAGCATCCCAAAGCAACTTGAGATTCATTTGGGAATTGTGTCAGGCAGGAGTATATTTAACTGCAAGAAAACAGAAAACCATACTTCAATGGTGTTAAGAAATAGGAGTTTAATTATCATATGCTACAAGAAGTCAGGAGGTAGGCAATCCAGGGTTGCTGTAGTAGTTCTGTCATCCTTTGTAGGCACCTGTGTTGCCTCATGGTTACAACATAGCTGCTGCATCTCCAGGCCTCATTTCCACCTTCCAGGCAGGAGGAAGGAATAAAAGGTCTATTTCTAGCAGGTGTATATGGTTTTATATGTAGAAAGTAAAGCCCTTCTCAGGAACACGTACCCAGTCTCATTGTCCACCTTCGTGCAACAGGGCCATTTTTACGTGTCAGCAACAGCAGGAAATCAAGAATTTTAGTTTTCTATCCTTTGTAGTACATATACAAAGGCAAGACAGAAGTGGGTTGTGGATATACTTGGGATAGCCAGTTCACAGCGCATTCCACAGGAAGCTCAACTATAAACCAGGGTAGCACAGCATTTCATGCACAAAGCCACAGAGGCATGTGAAGCTAAGCATGAAGATTTGTTCCATGCCTCAGTGCTAGACTGGTTTTGCCGACTTCCCCTCAAAAGTATCACATTTCAAGGTCTGCAAAATAATTGAATGACTAATTTCTGTGGGATTCTTTTACAGCGAATAGGTACTGATTAATATAGACTAATACGTTTTGCCTCTGTAGTGAACATCTGTCCTTTTTGCTACCACAATCCATAATCCCTTCCTCTGGCAACAGAAAATCCAATTTTCATTTGGGGAGCCAAACCCCACACACCCTCAGTACATATGTTTGGAGCGGGCTGACCCCACCTCTCATAGGCTGATGAATCACGCATAAGCCAATTAGTATATGGCTTTTACTTTGATTGAGTGGGTTGACTTGAGTTTTTCGGGATGGGCATGTGACCCAATTTGGGCCAATAAGAGACAAGCTCAAGGCATTGCTGATACTGATGAGGAAGAGAGGCTTCCTCTTCTATTAGCTTAGGTCTGCGGAAGTCTAAACTGGGAAGTATTGGGGGACAATACCTGGAGGGGGCCTTCCCAAAGGTGACAACAACATGGAGGGCAGCAAAACAAACAGATGGGAAATGGAAGACTATACCCTAGACCTATAGTATTTGACACCAATATACCCCTAAACTGCCTACTCATGTTGGCCAAATAAATCCCCATCTTTTTTAGTTTTGCTCAAGCCAGTTTGAGTTGAGTTTTTGTCTCCTGCTACTGACAATGACCTGAATAATACACTATCGAAAGGAAATTTTCTCTCTCAAAGTAGACTTTGTCCTTACTCAGAGAAATAAATTTCTATTGCTGAAAATCTGGACACAAGGTCATAGCAGTGTGGGAGGTTTTCAGTCCTTTAAATTACACTGGATAGGTGACCAAATACGTGTCCATGAACAGATACGAAGAAAATAAGATGTTGTGATTTAGCAGCTGGCAGAATAAATGTTCAGGACCAGAGTTCTAGTTGTGACATAAACAACTTGCTCTGTGACCCTGCTCAAGTAGCTTCTGCTTTCTGAATCTTAGCACTTTCGTTTCTAAAATTGGGTTAATAACACCTGCTATGTCAAACTGCCAATTGAGGCTCCAATGAGACAATATATGCCATGGCCCTATGTCACAATAAAGCACAGCACAAGCAAAACACATGATGTAGAGCAGGAGCCATCAAACTATAGCCCACAGGACAAGTCCTGCCAGCCACCTACTTGGGTAAATAAAATACCATTGGAACACAGCTATTTTCAGTTGTTTAAAGTATCATTAATGGCTGCTTGTGTGCTGAAGTGGGGAGTTTCAATGAAAACGATGTCGTCTACAAAGCCTACCTCTTTGCTGCCTATACCTTCACAGTAAAGGTTTGCTGACCCTCAGTCTAGAATCAGGTCAACCCTTTCAGTAACCCTAAGGAGAAAGGCTCTCATGTCTCATCAGCCTCCCCCGAGAGGTGAGCGGGTCTTTATTTTGCCCCATTATTCTTTCCCCCTCTTCTGAACTGTGGTTTCAATGGCACCCACACTGAAAAACTGGGCAGCGTGGAAAAACAGAAACGGGAGTAATTCAGAAAATGTTTTTCAATATGCACTGCACACAGCTATTGAACTAAAATTTGATTATTATTCTTTTAGAACAAAGGCATTTTGGACATAGAGATTGATGCTTTAAAATACATGCAAAAAATGTCTCAAGTTGGAATCCAAAGAACAACTTCGGGTTCATCAGCTTGTGTGTGACACAGTGGCTGTTTGCATGTGGCAGAGCAAGTTGAATCAGTTGCTCAAGTAGTCTGTCTGTCCTAAAGATTTCAAAAAGGGAATGTGTCTGCCCTTTAGGAGGGTCACAGTACAACTCTGTGTCGTGCATTCTTTCATTGACACAAAAATATTTACTGTGAGTCTCCTGTGGGGCTGGCGCTGTGCCAGGCAGTGCAGGTAGGCCCGTGGCCCTTACATTCTACTGTAGGATCCTGTTTTCACTTACTTCTGCTTAGTTCAAGCCATTGCTTAGTTTTTGCTCAAACTCTCTAGCAATGAGGAACACATTTCTTGTTTGAATAGATGTAATTCATTTAACCTGAAATAAAGATTGTTGTGGCATAGTATCCCTATTCCTGTGCACTGACGACATCACAGATCATATCTGTTCTCTTTTTCACATAACCTTCCAGATAGTGAAGTTCTTATGGTCCCTTGCTTATCTCCAAGCTAAAAAAAAAAAAATCTGTAATTCTTCTGCTTGTAGATTTCAGAATGTTAGTTCATATTCTACTCAGTGCTAACCCATGTTATTTCCATTTTAAATTATCCTAAGTGTAGGTGAAAGTTGAGATTTTTAACAAAAGGCCTATGAGGCCAAAGTTAATTTATTTTGCGCCCGTATACAGTAATACATAGCAATTCCTTATTTGGGTTACTTCTAATTCTCAGAAACTCATCAGATTATTTACATTAACTGAAAATTGGTGCCAGTTACTAGCTTGAAAAATTGAATTGGGGATAAAAGCTATCTTGGTTTTCAGAAATGTTTAATTAATGAAATGTCAGATAACATCTTTTACTACGTTTAGGGTTAGATTGGAAGTATTTTGAGTTGCTTAGTAAATGACCCCTTGTAACAGCAAATGAATTCATTCTAGGTAACGTTTTCCTGCAAGAAGAAAAGACACGGGCTCCCAGTTCTCTAAGTATATACTGGAATCCCAATCTCAGCTCAGCCTTTGCCTTAAATGATTTATCGATTTTTGAAATAGCATACGTTTTTAGAAACTGCCCCACTGTGTCCAGGAGCAGATCAAATGACTCCTTTGTTCCCATACCACCTGCCAGGATTACTTCCTCCTCTGGTTAATTTTTGCCTGATAAGGCCAAAGTAGAATCACTAGTTTTAACCAAATTTCAAAAGCACTTGAGACGAAATGCTCTGACCTTCTAATGTGGTTAATGCCGTAGTCTCAATGATGAATAGAAGATGCCAATGGCCACCTCATCATCCTGATCATCACTCTCAGCCCTAAAAGGTCATCGACAGCTGCCTTCCCAAACAAGAGGGAGGTGGGATAGTGTTCCAGTTACCTAAAAAACACAAAACTTACTGGCTTAAAACATTATCTTTTTATGATTCAGCTATGTGGGCAGGGGTCAGTGAAGATGGCACGTCTCTGCCTGACTGAGAATCAGCTTAGCAGCTCAAAACCTTGCAGGCAGAAGGAACAGAAAGCTTGCTTGCTCTCCTACGTGGTGCCTGGGCTGGAAGAGGCACGCATCTGGGGCGGGAACACTGGGGGCTCCCGCCACCTTGTAGTCTCCCCATGTGATCTCCCCAGCGTGACAGCTTTAGGATAGCCAGACTTCTTACCTGCTGTCTCAGTGCTGTCAGGGTGAGCAAGGTGGAAGGAAGCGCTAATACCCTTCACAGACTAGCTTCAGAAATCCCACAAGCCCACCCAGATTCAAAGCGGAGGGAATAAGCTCTACCTTTCAAAGGAGGAAGTTCAAGGTCACATTGTAAAGAGAACTTGCAGGATAGCAGAGATTTGTGTGGATGCCTTTGGAAAATTGCAGAGAAGGACAGAAGCTCTTCCCTAGCTCTTGCTACTGAGTGCACCTTGCATTTGGGAAACTTATTTAAACAACAATGTAATATTCAGCGTTCTAGGTGTCACTTCCCACAGCTGCTTGCTCTCTCTGGCGAAGCAGGTTTGATAAGGTGGGGGGAAGCCCTCCCGCAGCCTCCACCCACCTCTCAGCGTTCTGGAAGTCCGTTCAGTCCGTCTCTTAATCTCCCAACACTCCCTCTGACCTCAACCTCTACTTAGGGCCTCCCTGTAGCCTTTCCCCTTTGTCCTCTTAACTGCCACCTTTCCTTATTCTCAGTCCCAGTTCTGTTCCTCCTCCAGCTTTGAAGTCCCTCTGCCAACCCCCCGGCTTCTCCTGCCCAGGCCCCGCCCTTCACCCCACCCCTAGCTGAACTTGCCTAGTCGTGGCCTCTCAGCCTCCAGCGCTAGCACCCAAATACTGACTCAGAACCTCTCTCCTCTCAGTCTCTGCCTATCCCTGGACCATTTTTGTTAATTATTTTTTCAGGCTGTCATTCCCAATTCTCCCACGATTCTGTCAGCTGCCCCAAGTCCAGCATTCTCTCCACTGTTCACATTAGTGTCTTCCCTTGGGACCTTGGTCAGCAGACTAGATCCTCCCCCTGGCTCTGGCATTTCTAGTCTCAGCCCTCTGACTTTGGGGGTTGGGCACAGTGAGGGCACATCTTTCTCACTGTCATTATGTCCTTGCTTATACTTTTTCTTTTTGCATATTTTTGTCTTTTTTAGCTACAATTTTTCTTTTTTTAGTTTAAAAAGTTCCACCATTGCCATCTTCTAATAGTTGCATAATATTTCATTTAACCTAATTATCTAATGATGGAAATTTAGATTGCTTTCAATTTAGTACAATTATAAACATGGCTACAGTAGACACCTTTGTGCATAGTCCTCTGAATACGTGTTTTTCTTAGATGCTGTTCCTCAGAGTGATTTGGTTGATTATTCTCGGTATTATGAGTCGTGTTTTCCTGCTTTTTTGTATGTCTGCTAATCCTTGCTTGGATCCTAGATATTGTGATTTCTACCTTGTTGGGTGATGGCTGTTTCTGGATTCATATGAATATCCTTAAGCTTTGTCATGGCATGCAGCTTAGTTATTTGAAAACAGTTTGTTGGGGGGGTCTCTTGTTTTTATCCCATTCACTAGCTGGGTTCAGATTGGTACTCAGTCTAGGATTAATTAATTCCCATTAATGACGCAAGGCCTTCATCGTCACTCCAGTGTCCCATGAGTGCCCCATGAAGTTTTCCTTCCTGACTTGTGTGAACAGCTCTATTCCCAGCCCACTGTGAGAGTCAGGTACTGTTTCCTCTCATCCTTTCAGAGGTTTCTCCTCTGACTGTGAGTAGTTCACACATGCACATACACACACGTCCACATGCACACACACGCACACACACATGTGCACACATGCACATAATACTCTGCTGAGTGCATGAAGGGGACCCTCCCTCCTGCACAGGCACCTCTCTGTGCTGCTTTTTCCCATCTGGTACTTGGTCCTATGGATTCTAGTTGCTGTGGTTTCTCTGAATTCTCAGTTCTGTCTCCTTAACTCAGGGGTGTCTTCCAGGCTTCTCTTCAGTTCCCTCTGCCTGTGCCAGGGCCTGAAAACTCTCTCCATCCATTAACCTGGCACAATGAAAGTGCTAACCTTGTTTATGTATTATCTCACTGCCTAGTATCCAGTCTTAAAACCATTGTTTTATATATTTTGCTTATTTGTTTGCATTTGGTAGTTTCATGCAGGACAAATTTTGGTCCCTGTGACTCCATCTTGCTCAGATACAGAAGTCTGGAATTTATTTGTTAAAGGTCATATTCAGGGGAGGGTTTCTGGGTGATCGTGCCCTGCGGCAGGGGCCTAGGTGAAGTGACCTGCCTACTGCTGTCTCCCTCTACCACCCTGAGTCCTATTTTCTGCCGCCTGGAAGCTGTTTGTTCTGAGAGAGAATTTTCCCAGTGAATTGAATTTCCTCTAGGGGTCCACAATTTGCCCTGCCTGAATCTTATCAGGCTGTAACCACAGTTAGCTTTTGAGAAAGAATTTTTCAATGATGTCACTCTCCTTTCAAGCTGCAGGTCTTCACAAGTGGGCATTGCCGTTATTACCTTTATCTGATTCAGTGTCATAGAAGCATACATCTCAGACAAGTTTTCAATAGAGTGTTTAAAAAGGCTAACATCTGATAAATAATTCCCCACCTCTCTCACCCACACACATTTTTATGGAGATGAAATTGTTTCTGCAGTTTCCTGACAAATGAAGGTAGTGTCAAGGTTATTGTAGTTAAAATGGTGGTAAATATAGAGCTGGAGTCTTCCTCCCCCTTGGGCTTCATTTTTCATTCCATTTTCTCATCTAAAATGCTCAGGACCCACCTGTGGTCCAGGCCTCCACCTGCACAATTACAGCTTGATGGAAATATCGAATGGGCTTCCATGGTGTGGGCAGAACCTAATTCTCAGAGCCAAAGTATTATGCATGGGAGTTCATGGTGTTTCTCAACAGTGGTGGCTACCTGCTGTTATTTTTTTTTTCCTGTCTCTCCTTTCGATCTCTTGGGCTACTCAGTTTAGGCCTTAGATCAATGGATCTCATTACAGCATATTGACTCCCTGACTCTGCAATAGGGCTACTTACTGTTCATTTGGCTTTGAGTTGTGAAACACGGGGTTCAAGCTGCAAAGATCTAATCCAACCCCCTTTTTAGCGATGTGGATGTGGAGGTTTAGGAAGATAAGGGGAGATGCCCAGGTCACACAACAACGTCATGACTAAATCAGAGCTGGACGCAGCACAACCTACTCCTAGCAAAGTTAAATACTGTAGACACCAAGTCAAGCTCTCTAGAAAATAACAAAGAGAATGAGTACTGTCTGCACTTCTTCATAGCATTTTCATAGGATTGTGGCATGAGAAAGCATTTCTTTGGATGACCTCATTACAGGGGAGGTTAATTGAGTCACCAATTCAATATCATTTCTAGTCTCCCTGCTTAGGCTTCTTTGCCAAGACTCTCAGATCCTATAATTCATAATTATATACAACACCAGGAGGACAATAATAATCTTCTATATTGGTATAAGATATATGCTTTTAAAAGAATGCATACTTTTTTTGTTTATTCTTCAGTTCTGTTCATGGAGACTGGTCATCTTGAGCCACCCGGCACTCAGCCACCCATTCCTGTTCCTAATCGGGACGTGTGTGCTGGGTATGCGTGTGTGTGCTGGGTATAAGAAGTTCCTTCTCCTCTGTCGTGTGATATCTCAGTGAGAATGCAAATCAAGTTACCCTGCTTTTCTCCTGTGGCAACTAAAGTGTCATCAGGAGATTTCTTCCTTTACACCCTTCCTTTTGCTGGCCCTTATACAGCCAAAGAGAAGCCACGTGACTCAAGTTTTTCCAATTAGACGGTCTCTCCAGGGAGTGTAAATCTTGAATATGGTGGCTTCAGGATGAGGACACATTTAGAGGTCATTCATTAGAATTGTAATAGGTGTAAAATTGGTGTTTTGAAAGATTACACCATGATGATCAGATTTTACATATGTAACATTGAAAGCTAACTAGCATCTGACTTGCCTTCAGGAATACAGGTCCAGAGGTGTACCAAGATAGTGAATAATATTCAACAACTCTCATCTGCCATTTCCCCTAGTTTTCTTCAATTTTCTCCATTAAGTGGTCTGAAATGTCAGCAGCTGGCTTGAAATGGAGCTCCATGAAATCTGAGGCACATACTTCAAAAGTGAGAATCCTCCGAGCCAGGTTGATATGGATACTTATCAAATTAGACAGTATCTAACACAACAGTATATTGAGAACATAAGTTTCTGTCATTTAAGCTGCCCACTGTGTGGCACTTGTTATAGCAGCTCAAGCAGACTAATACAGCTAGTGTGGACCATGTACCTCTGAGTTCTCCCTCCTGAGGAGTGAGGACAGGAAAGTACATGTACCCCAGTGGTTCTCAAAATGAAACCCCAGGACCTGTAGCCTCAGCATCACTTAGGAACTTGCTAGAAATGCACATTCTCAGGCCCAGCCTAAACCCACTGAATCAGAAACCCTGGGGATGATGGGTCCAGCAGTGTGTGATTTATCAAAGGCCTCTCCAGGTGAAATTGATGCCCACTAAAGTCTGGAAGCTACTGGTATCTACCAGTCTTCATCAGAGATGGGGGCGGGGGCGGGCTGCTCCTGCAGCATTAGTTCCCCTGCACCTCTGGCCTGCCGGACAGGTGAGTGGAGTGGACCCCAGAGATGAACAAAATCCACTGCCAGAGAAATGAAGACTCATGCCTGGGAAGTAAGCTGGTATGCACTGAAAGAGTAAGGCCTGGGCACTGATGGGTGATGCAGCACCTGCTAAGCTGGTCATACTGCTGATGCTGTGCAAGTGCGCTGCTGTGTGGCCCTGGAAGTCAGCAGCACTCTGCTGCAACTCCTTCATGATCTTCCATGTTGGTCAGAATTTCCAAGTGACAAAATTTGTCTCCCGGAGTCGGTGATGATACCACCTTTGAGAGAAGCAGAGCAAGAGAGAGAAAAATCTGTGACTGTCCATTATGTTTCAGGAGCTGTAATCACAACCTTAAAGGTGCTTAATCTTTGCAATAATCCAAAGAATAAATACCATTATCCTAATTTTACAGCTGAGGAAGATAAAGAAATTTATCCAAGATCATATAGAAAAACAAAAAAGCAACGGCTAGAATCTGAACCTGTAACACGTATGCCTCACTCCAAAACTCCATGCCCTATCGACTCTATGAACCCCTAAGAGTTTATTGTGATTTCCTAATACATTTGACATTTTTTTGTAAGCATGTGTGTAAGAATCAAAATTTTAGCTTTCAATTGGAAATGTCCACTTGATCAATGTGAGTACTGGGGAGGAAGTCAAGGCTTAGACAGTACCTCCCGTGACCACGGGGACTGACCCTGAAGGCAGAATACTGCGCCTTTATTCCTAGGAGACGCCTAGTATTCCCTAATAAACTCTTTTCAGTGTAGTTTTCTTAAGAAGCCTGGGCACCAGGCCAACAGTGTTAGTCCTGGTCTTGTATTTCTCATCTGTTGAGCTTAATTGTGTGCACAACGTTCCTTTAATAAGAAAGGTGGAACACCTCTGTTTTCATTGTCCTGGTGGTGTGGGAGAGGCCCATATCAAGAGTTTTGTGCAGGGAGACTACTTAGAAAAATACACTCACTGACACAAAGTATCTGGGTAGGTAGGAAATAAGGAGATTGAGGAAAGAGAGCTCTTCTCCGTGTCACCCAGTCTAAACTCGCTCTGAAGGGTAATCCTTTCTAGATCACCCTGGGAACCCCAAGCACGTGAGCTATGAGGCAGCCCCTTCTGATAGGGGCCCATTGGGAAAGCAGACATTTCCTGAGAATTGTGACCTGACTGTGGCCCTGATACGTGGGACCGAAATACACCTTTTCTTTGTGCATTGCGATCATGCTACATCTTCCACATTTCTTCAGGAGAGAGGCAGGGAAATCCTGGAGCAGGCAGACGTTATCTCTAGGTTCCCCTGCCTTCCTCTTTGGACTTTGCCTCCCCGTGATCAGACAGCCATGACAGCGACACCAGCCACGCTCCACGCCGTTGCCTGGGAGATGAACCATTGTTAAGTAAAGGGATTCCTGCCACACCTCTTTCTGGGGAGTAGTCCTTGTGACAAGCAGTTCCATGGCAAATAAAAGCTGCACTGTGAGCTTCTGTCCTCTCGGGGGTCAGAGTCACTGGACTTCTCACAGAAGTTCCTTTGTAGCTTCTTTGGAAGGGGCTTGCTTTCTTTCCCCTGGGGTGTCCCCAGAACCCCACTGAGTCAATATTTTTAAGTCACACCCTTCTAAACACACCCTTCAAAATTAATGCATATCTATCCAGTATTTTTACACATAATGTGGTATCATAGGAAGAAATAAATTGAAAAGTATTGCTATAGTTATGAATATATACTATACATATCAACATGCATAATTGTATGCTTTTGGCATCATATTTTTAAATCAGTAATTACATCAGCTAGCACTTCTGCATCTTCCTTTGATAGATTGGGATAAAGTTGGTTTCAGGGGCCTAATTTCTTGTCTTTTTTCTGTAAAGCTTCAATATCATCTCCCTGATTTTTGTTGATTACTGGGGCTTCTATCTATCTATCTATCTATCTATCTATCTATGTACCTACCAACAATAGGGAGCAGAAAGCTTTGTAGCCCACTTTATTAATTTCCCAGCTATGTTAAACATTCCCCCCATCTTAGTTATTCTACAACATGATGTTAATGGCTGCAAATGTTCTCTTATGTGGACGTGCCATTATTTCTGTAGCTCATCTCCTAATTTTGAAGATTCAGTTTATTTCAAATTTAATTAATATTCTTGGATAATCTTCTTCATTCACATTTCTCATGCTTTCCTTAAAATAAATTTTTAGCGGCAGAATGGCTGAGCCAATGATTATGCTTATTTAAGGCTTCTAATAAATGCCACTGATTGTAAAGGACACTAAGTTATATTCTCAGTAGCAGAGTATAGGAATTTTTGATTTTCTACATCCTAGATAGTAACATTCTTTCTCCTCTTAAAAGAAAATTATACCCTTGTCCTAACTGAGCCTTTAGTGTAAAATAGGGTTTCTAAAAAAGACAAATAACTAAAATACTCATTGGAAGGAGAAATAAACACACACCCACACCCATGTGGTTATATTTTTCTTAATTAATCTTATAAGTTAAGTTATTTAGCATTGATGAAAATATATTTTCTTCTGTCTTACCCAACTTAGACTATGAAACCTCATCTAATTCTTCAAACTAATGCTGCTGTTAGCCTCTTCATGACTATCAGTTGTAGCTTATGTGACACCAGTAATATGCGTGCTCATTTGGATGTAACGATCAGTCATCAGGTCTGTGCTAAGTGCACGGCTCTGCCTGGCACTGGGCAGTGCTGGGGAAGGAGATGAGTACGTTGTCCTGCCTATCCTAGACTTGCTCACAACTTAGAGAAGGCTTGTGGTTGTAACCCAGGGCCCACTGGGTTTGCAAAGGCTACATTAGAGGTATAAAATGCAATGAGAGAGCAGACAAGTAGCAGCGCTAACAAAATAACAATAAAAATAACAGCAGTCTTATGGTTGCCACTCTTAAAATTAACCTTTTATGTAGTGCATTGAGTGCTTTACATATTGTCCTATTTTATTCAATCCTTACTGCATCAATACGAAGTAGGTACTACTCCTGCTACACATTTTTGCATGTGAGGAAACTGAAAAACAGGGAGGATAAACACACTGCCTGAGGTTGTTGCTAGAAAACATTGGCAGCATTGGGAGGGCCTTTTGGAGAAGGCAGAGTGCGAGGTCTGGGAGAAGAGTTAAGGCCTCAGTGCCCAGAGGCTGGGGCAAGGGTGTTGTGTTGTGGGCAGAAAGCGCAGCCTGAGCAAAAGTGCGGTGGTGGGACAGGGCAGGGCAGGGCGTGTACGAGCAAACGGGGCTGAGGAGCCCAAGCCAGGATATGGTAGAAGATGACGGAGGCCAGAATTTGGTCTGGACAGCCGAGAATGTCAGATTTCAGTGTGCAGATTGTCTTGTGTCAGCAGCCCAAGGAAGGTATCTTAAAGCTTTTGCAGAAGTTGAGGGATCTGATAAGAGCAGTAAATCTGGTAACATTTTCCTGATGGGGCTCTTACACTAGTCTAGAAGGAGTTTTGTGCAGAATAACAGATGGGCTCAAGATATATTTATGTATATAAGTTTCATGTTTGAGATCTGTGGCTAGAGATGAGGATATGGAAGCAATAGCAACTCCAATGTCATTGGCATTTGCTCCTGATGTTGGATTGTCCCTAGGAACCCCAAAGTACTCTCTTTTTATCTCTCAGAGCAACCTCTTCTCACCAGTGTTCAGCCCAGAGGTACTTGTGCCCAACTCAGAAGAACAAAGAGTTAAATTTATTAGAAGCTTTTCACCTGGCCCTTTACTATCCGTATATATTTTTATGTGACCCCTAAATGGACTTGGTGCTTTTTGAGGGTAGGATTGAACTTTGATTCATTTTTTTTTCCAACCATACAATACTTAGCCCAGGGTTTTGTGCATAACCAATGCTGAACATTGAATGACTAAACCACAGATGGAACTCAGACCAGGGTCACATATTTTGTTGCTTGTGCCTGAATGTATTTATCTAGAGCTACACCTGGGTCTTCACCAAGCTCAAGCCAATGTCCATTAACAAGGATAACGTTTTAGCACATTTAGACATGAGGAACTTATTTACATTTATATTGGTGTCTAAAATCATCTGTTGGGACTGAGCTCATCTTAATTTATTATGGCTTTTACTGCCTGCCAGGAAGCAATGGTGTGCTTGAATTTCAGTTAGTAGGAACCCAGCATCAATCAATACTCGAGGAGAATGACAGTTCTAGGGAAGATTCAGGATCTAATTCCAGCTAATACATTATGATCATTCATAATGGAACTATCATCAGGACTCTGATGAAAGAATTTGCGAACAGCTGTTCTCTGTAGTTACACTTGTTTTTGAATCCCATGGATAATCAGCAGGCAGATTTCTCTGAGAATAGATCTTGGCCTCCAGAAGTCACTTATGAAAACAGCACCGGAGTCTGGAGAGCTGCTTTCTCTCCAGGGCTCAGCTGCTACTGAGGGGTTTGAGATGGATAATGGGTCTTGCAGAAGATAGAGATGATAAATCTAGTGCGAGGGCTTTGAAGTCACCTTTAGGCCACCTTGCTATGGGTAAGGTCAATAAAGCCTTCTCAGTCAACTGAGAAGCAGCTTGTGCGAGCTGGTCCTGGGGCAGTCTGATACAAGTTCATTGAAACCAGATGAACCTTTGGAACCACCACATTGAAATTTTGCTATTTGCTTTATAAAGCACTAGCTGGTATACCATTTTTATGAGGTCTTCTCTTTATCTGAACTCATACACGTACTTTGCTTTAAATCTCTCCCCTGTGACATCGCTCTCATCCCCTTGTGATCCTTACAAACACTCGTGCTTTGTGAAAAAAGACTCAGGAGGTAAGGAAGTAGCTCTCCATTTAGGAAGCAAAATGGGAAAAGAAGAGGTTATCTTGAATGAGTTTTCAGCATCTTTTTCTTCTCTCTATTGTGCTTTAGTGCATTCCCTGGGACTTGGAACATGGAACTTGTACACACATGCAGCAAGTCAGGCAGGGAAAGGTTGGGCCTGGTCTATGTATTAAAAATAGCTGATAATCATTTTCTCTTTTATTCATTCAGCAAACATTGAGGGAATATGAATATATATATATATATATATATATATATATATATATATATATATATGTGTGTGTGTGTGTGTGTGTGTGTGTGTGTGTATACACACACACACACACATATATATAGATATATATATATTTTTAAGTGTGCTCTGATGTTAGGCAGACTAGGTTTGTGTATCAGCTCTGCTGTGAGATTGTTTGGGTAACCTTGAGGTACTTCCTTAATTTCTCCCAGCCTTTGTGCCCTCATGTGTACAGTAGAAATCATAACGATATCTGCTTCCTAGGATTACTGGGAAATTAAATGAATAGGCATTTAAAATGCCCCGTGCAGGCTTATGTGAATAAACAAAAGCAATTATTATTAGAGAATGTGCAGTACTTAACATTCTGGGGAACACAAAGTTGAATGAGATAAGGACATTTACTATAGGAGGACACATACCATTCTGATTGAGCATTATGGAAATTCAGAGAAAACATGTATTTCAGGTGGGTAGCTGGAAGTCTAGAAATCATAGAGCAGATGATATTGGATCTGAGTCTTAAAGGGAAGGAAGATTTGGATGAGGGGCGGGGGTTGGGTGGTGGGATATAAAATATGGTGAACATGTAATGTAGCTACTGTCTCCTTCAGCTACCTCTACCCATCTTTCCCTCATGCATTCCCCACGAACTACATGGTGCCTCTTTGTGATTCTTTCTCTTTGAAGTCAATCAATGGTATTCAATTCTAATATCAATATACTTTAAGGCTCTTCATATGTCATCCTGGGCTCTTCATAATCTGCCATCCCGGCCTCAGAACACTACCAGCCTTCTGAATGTTCCGTCTTCTTCCCTCCTCACCAGTGTCTTCTACTCTTTTTCGTGGGACATAATTTCAGCCAGTGAAAGGCTGTGGGTAAAGCAGTTGCTGAGCTCCTTCCCTGTCCCAGACACCACCACCCTGAGCATTTTACACACACCTATCACGCAGTCTTCACAAGGAACCTCCCAAATAGGATGAAGCTGAGGGAAGTTAAGTGCCTCGCCTCTTGGAGCCGGATGGGAAACTAAAAGCATGGTAACAAGAAGAACCCTGAATTCCAGTAACTTAAACATAACAAGGTGTATTTCTTGCTCATGCTCTGTCCATCCTGGGACAGGGCTGTCTGGAGGTTCCATTTTATATGTTCTCAGCCTGTCACAAAGGTCAGCAGAGTGGACACTCTGAATCATGGTAAGTCAGTGAGGCAGAGGGAAAGAGAAAGCATAGCACATTGTGTGCTGGCTCTTAAGTCTTCCACCCCCAAAAGGCAGATATTCCTTTTCACACGTAAGTAGATGTGGAAAACCACAAGGACGCCCATTTCTCTCCAAAGAGCAAGGAAAGTCCAATTTCATAATATGCTCCAAGAGGAACTTAAAGTATTTAGTCTATCAACTGGAGGCTACCATCCCCGAGGTCACCCAGTGGGGCCTGGGTCTCTCCAGTTCCTAACTGGGTGCTCTTGGACACCCCACTCCGTGTCTCTTAGCTACAGATAATTCCCACTAAGCTGGTAATCGACAAGGCTTTCGGTCATTGCCTTACTCAAGGGCATTTACCTTTAAGGACCAAATACTTGATTTCTAATGGTGAAAATCTCAGACCCTGCGTGAGGTAGAGATGAAAGATTTAAGCAGAGCATGTTTGGGGTCTCCTCGGATTACACAGTGTAGGACTCTATTTATGGGAGATAATGGATACTAAGCTTTAAAGTGACAGAGAATTATTCTGTGGCCTTTGAGCTCTCATTTTTAAGTCTCTACCAATTCCCGATGAGCATATGTCAGACTCTGGGGATCACAAAACAGAGAGGCCGACTGGGAGGTGACAGGAGCATTAGACGCCAATGTAAGAGCTAGGTTCTGCCCACAACTTTGCCACCAGTAGGTTGAATGAGCTTGGATACATCCATTCCTCTTCCTGGGCCTCAGTTTCCTCTTCTGGAGCTGTTTTAGATGGCTGACTTCTCACACTTTAATGCAAGTAAATGCCTTGGGAATTTTGTTAAAATGCAGATTCTGCATCAGTAGGGGCTGAGAGTCTGCATTTCAACAAGCCTCTGGATGAGGCTGAAACTGGACCCCTGGACTATACTTTGAGTGCCAAGAGTCAGGATTCCTAAGGCCAGCTCTTAAAATCAACACACAGTTATTGGGAACCGATTATGTGCCTGACACTCTGGAAGGGACTGTTGATACTGAGATAAAGAAGACGCAGTTTCTGCCTCACTAGAAATACTCACATTGCAATGGAGAAGTGAGACAAATGCATCATTTCAAAGCAGTGTGATAAATAACAAAACTGAAGTTTGTGCAAGAAAAAGAGATGCCACAGAACAGGGACGGAGTGATTTATTCGGGGGGTGGGAGGGTGCGGGTTTCGATGTCAGAAAGTCACAGATCATGTGGAAAAGTGCTGCCAACGGTCAACTGCTGCATGTGTGAAGGGAGCCTCTTTATCTCAAAGGACCTTCGTCGCTGGGAGGCAGAGCTGTGTGCCTGGTGGAGGAATTATTTTGATCAGCAATCTTGACTGCTGTATCTCATGCCAGGATTGCTTTCTCTGTGCCTTCCCATCCGTGGCTCCCTGTTAGCATGGCACTGATGAAAGACTGACCACCACAGCTGAACACGGGCTCTGTCTGGGGGCTCCAGGAAGCAGGAAGCCGGTGGGGGTGCAGCAAAGGCAGCACTTTCGCCCCCGCTGGCTCTGCACAGGCCAGACGCGGTGAGTCAGGAGAGAAAAAGCAGGTGGGTGGAGAAAGGATGCAATCTACAGCTGCACCAGGCAGGGATTATATTTTTTAAAAGAACACCTGAGCACAGAGGCAGCTGCCCCAGTAGAGGCAGGGGTGTCCCCATTCCCTGAACAACAGGGGCCTAAACAGGAAGCAGCTTGATTCAAGGATTATGGGGAAGGAGAGAGGGAAAGGGAAGGAGAGAAAATCCAGGGGGGCAGTCTTCCTCTGGCTCATCACATGTTTTACATTGAAACAGGCTATGGGGATGCAGAAAGGTGATCACACTAAAAGGAGGCCTCAGGCGGCCCTTGGGAGAGCTGGCTTCTGGCACCTGCTGACCGTATGACCTTGGACAAGTCAATCCCCGTTGGAGACTCGGTTTCCCCGGCTATGCAGTGGGGAGGTTTTACACGATTTCCTGGATGCCTTCTAACTTTAAGAGTCTATGATTACATTTTCACATCCAAGTTCAGTGATCCTTCAATATCAGTGGCCATCCCTTGCATTCTCACCATCTCCACTTGCCACTTCTCGTATATAACCGGATTCGTGGCCAAATTTGGTGAACTCAGAATTTGCCTGTCTGTTTTCCACAGATCTCCATAGTTTCCTCTTTTTATTCAGGCAGGGAGCCTTCATTTCCTTTCAGGGAAGGAACTGGGCATCCACGCCACCATCCTTGTCATTCCCTGCCTGGGTGATTGGAGCAGTCTCCTGGCCACCCTGGAGCCACTTCTGTACTCCAACAGTTCTTTATCCAGGCCAGCCAGAGATGTTTTGTAATATAAATGAGACAGTGTCACCCCTACTTACAGTGACCTCCTTATGTGTAAAATGAAATCCAAACTTTAAAATCTTTTGCCCTCTGACCCCTAATAACCTCTGCAGTCCCTGTTCCTACCCTCACCCCGCTATTGACTGCATCCTAACCATGCAGACCTTTCGCCTGCTCCTTGAAAATCTCCTGCCTTGCTCCTGCCCCAGGGCCTTTGAGCTTGTTAGCACTGCCTGCAGGGCCCTCTCTCCAGGCCAGGACTCATTCTCACTCAGTTCTCAGGCTATCGGTGAGACTACCCTTGACCACACTGACTTAATCCCTCCCCCCACATGTCACCCTCTAGCCCTTAACTTTGATTTGTTTCCTTTAAGGCCTCAATCATTATCTGACACTACCTTTCTCTTTGCTTCCTGCATACTGTCGGCCTCCCCTCCCCCTCCCCCACCCAAACACAAGTGCTCTGAGACCAGGGACTTTGTCATATTATTCCTGGAGTACTGCTTGTGTCAGAGAAGGTGCTCAGGGAACATGTGTTGAGTGACTGGAAGGAAAAATGGAAGAAAATAAGGGAGAGAAGGAAAAAGAAATTGAAGGAGAGGGAGGTGGGGGAATCGCCCATTACTGACAAGGCGTAGTCCCGGATGTGCTCCCGTTTACCCTTGGGATGTACCGCGTCTCCAGGGCCGCAGGGCAAGGAAACAGGGAAGTATTCCTTCAGCGATTTCAGTTCAGTCCTTAAGGGCTTGAAGACTGAGTTGTTAAGCAAGTGTTTGAGCAGGTCTGGGCACTAGCAGTGTAATGTGATGTTGCCTAAGTGAAGAGCCAATTTCAACCACAGGAGGAAGGATGCAGTTTTAAAAATGGTAGAAGCAGCCCCACAATACCTCCTGCACTCTCTGGATGAAAGCTTACCCACCCACCCACCCCCATCAGAGCCCGAGGCTGTAGCTTAAGGCTTTGATCCCTGTTTTTCAAGCAAATCCATCTGAGCAGAGTAAGGCTCATAGTTCTCTTTCTCTTCTATAACATTAGCATTGGTGGATTTAAATGTACGTTGAGAGATGAGAGGTGAGAACAGAGGGGTGGACCCTGATAGACAATCTAAAGGGGGATTCTCAACCCTGGCTGCATATTGTAGCCACTGGGAAGATGTTAAAAATATTCATGTCCAGGTCCATTCCTAGTTTCTGATTCAGGTGGTCTTGCTGATGTCTCCAGTAAGATGCATTTTGAAAGCCCTGCAGCTGATTATATGGTGGAGCCAGAGTCGAGATGACTAATCTAAACAGTGGGCTCAGGAAGTAGCAGCTTGTTCCAAAGCACCACCCGCCTCACCAGTTGGTGTCTTCGCAGTGCGATTTGCGAAGCAGTTGACAATCTCCAAAACCCAGCTGCATGTACATACTCTCGTTAGGTGTCGGGACACGAGCTGTGGGCAACAATGACAGAGAAGCTTCTCACCCTGAGGACCTTATAAAACAAACACAACATGAACTGTAGCAATTAAAATAGCAAATAAATGATGTAAGTTTAGAACAGGGTTTCTTCACCTCGACACCACTGTGCAAGACAGTTCTTTGCTGTTGGGGGCTGCCCTGCACGTCAGAGGATATGTAACAGCATTCCTGACCTCTGTCAGGAGCTCCTATGCTCAGTTGTGTCTTCAGACATTACCCAGTGTCCCTTGGGGAGTAAAAACTGGCCCAGCTTGAAAACATTTGTGGTTACAGGGATCACAGCTTCTGTGGAGAGATGTCAATTTAACTAAATCTTTATATACAAGTAAGATGTTAGTAAATAGAAAAGGCGACTGAGGGTAAGTGTGCATTAAATTCTTTAAGTGTGTGCATGATGAGCTTTTGAAGATATTAGGGTTTTGTTTTGTTTTTATACTTTTTAAATTTTAAGTACAAAGTTAAACAGCATTTGGCAGACCATTTAAAACCAGGGGTGGTGGGGCAGCAGGGGTGGAACTGGAGAAAGTGTCTAATCCCAAGGAAACAACCCCAAAGAAACCATTGATTTTGAAGGTTTTGAAGGCCCAAGACCTTTGAAGCTTTTTGGTGTGGGAAGAGGAGGGAACTGAGGATTTAGATTTCAAGAGCAGAAAATGGGTGGCCCTATTCCCCGGGGACGGTAAGCTGGATGCCTTGGAATTCTGACAGGAGACACATTATTGAGGGCTTCGGGGGCAGAGAGCCAAATCTCCCAATGCAGTGGAGGTGGCCCCACTTCCAGTGAGGGCTATCCGAACGGATGCTTGTGGGGGCGGGACACTCATTACCTTGACCTTGACAGCAGGGCTGGTTTCTAAGGTTGGGAAGATGGACGGCTCAATCTCAGTTCAAGTTGCCTTTACTTCCGTTTTCTGCTGAGCCACCAGCAGACATATCATACAAAGAGGACACACCAGGTAAAGATACCAGAGAGTGGAAGCAGGTTCCACAGTCGGTGCCATTTGCAAGGAGTGAGGGACCCTCCAGGTTAGAGGAGCAAAGGAACAATGGGCCCGATGCCTTTGGCCACAGGTCCACTTTAAAGGGCTATCGACCCTATTAGAAGGCAATTCCTTTCTGAACCTGCTACATACTTCCTTGTCAACCGGCTAGATTGGGACCCAGAGGACCCCAAAGTGGCTATGCCAAAGCAGGTGGGCAACTAGCCACTGAGTGCAGCTGTGGGTACCGAGAGCAGAGGCGATGGCAATACCAAAGCACTGAGGACCACAGAGGCCTTGCCCCCATTTTTCTGGAACACTTTGAAGCCCAGGACACTTTTTTATAACTCAACACAACAGTGGGGCAACAGGGAGGGAGATGAATGTTGAAGGCAGCAGGGACTCAGGGCTGGATTTGTTTGATCTAAGGAAATAAAGACGCATGTTTTCTCTTGTACTTGGGAGTGTAAAGTACTGTGTTCTTGTTCTAATGATAATGCTACTTTTAGAATTTTGTCCTAATGAATTAGACACAATTGCATGAAAGGGTTAGTTTGGCTGTAGGGATGTTCATTACACCACTTTTATTACAGCAAAAAATCAAAAATAATGTAGATATTTATCAGCAGAGTACCAGTTAAGTGCATTTTAGTTCATTTGTACAAAGTGACATGTAAACTATAAATGTGGTGTTGTGGAAATACCTTTAACTACAATGAGGCAGTTAATAAGTGGAAAACAGATTGAAAACAGCATACGCATTTTTGAAAATTAAAATGGAATGACCTAGATACATAGGCACCAACAAGACTCAGCAACACATATATCGAGGGATAACAACAGGAATTCCTAGTTGGTGGAATGACATGCTACTTAATTTTCATCTTTTTGCTCGTATGTTTTTTTCCTGATTTTTCCACAATGAATGTGTGAGGGCTGTCTGTCATTTTTCATGTAATATGAAAAATAAACTCATTTAAAAAAAATAAGTGGATAGGTTTTAGAAGAAAAAGAACACATCTCACCCAGCAGTACTCGACAATGTTGAAGAAACCTGGTTTTGAAGCGATGTCCTTCATCCCTGTGCATACCCGTACTCACACTGATGACGCGGCCATGCGGGTGGGTTGGCAGCAGTTTGTTTCACCTGCTCTAAATCCACGTCTTCTTTCAACTGCTGCAACTTTCCACGGAGGCCACTGGGAACTGACTGTGGGGGAGCATTTTCCTTAGAAAGGTGACCTCTGTTCTCAAGGAGAAATGAGAGTGGGGGGCACCCTTCCCAGAATTCCAATCCCTATCCTTCTCTTCCTCTCTGAAGCCTGGGGCACACTTATTTTTACACTGTCCAAACTAGCTGGACTGCAGAGCATCTTGCATTGTTCACTAATGGTGTGCAAGTCTTTTTCTCAAACTGAATTAAACCTCAAATCCAGATCCCCCTCTTCTGCATTATTCGTGTGTCATTCTTTTCTTATTATCATTACTATCATTAACATACTGGTGACTGGCTTACGAAGAATTTCCCCAGACAAGTGGAGTTTGAGTTTTGAGACAAGTGGAGTTTGAGTTTTGATGAGATTTGGCTTTGAGGATTTGAGGATCGAAGTACATCCCATGCACCCAAAAAGAAATGCCAAGTATTGCTCTTAATAATTACAATAATAGTAAAATTAATAACATGTATGTGAACACGGTATAATCGTTTTATTCTTCCAAATAATTTTCCACCAATATTACTTCATCAATCCTCATAGAAAACCAGTGGAGTAAGGAAATGAGTAGAAACTTTCTCCATTTTTACAGATGAAAGAAATGAAGTGCAGAGAAATTAAGTGTCTGTCCAAATGATTTACAATGGTTCGGTTGCAGAACTGAGCCTAGAATGCATGTTTCTTGATTTCATAACTGAAACTGTTTTTGTATCAGCACAAAACCACACTCATGGCTGAACTTTAATATGTGCTTCTTCGTTTTAGGTTTTACAAGTCTGTAAATAATATTCCTCTCCTTTATTGTTTGTAAACTGTGGATCCTTTGTAAAGAAGACCAGACAATTTAAAGGTGAACAAATATTGGAATGTATCCTTTTCTATAATCCTGGACCGTGAAGAATACACACTATGGTCACTAGTTCAGTGTAATAAAAGTAACAGCATTTTTAATACTTACAGAAGCAACCTGGTAATCTGCCAAAGGCAGGGCAGTCCAGGAAAATGGGCTGGGAGAATGGACCCTAGACTTGACGCTGATTAGACCTACTTCTCCCTTCCCCACCCATCCCTCCAAGCCTTTTGTAGAACTGGGTCCCCAGAGCTGGCCATGAAGCCAGCTGTCAGGGCGCAAGGGCAGAATACACCGTGGAGAATGGCCAGCCTGCACACCACGGGGAGACCTACTAACAGGTGTGATTACAAACACAGTGAAAGACTGGAGTGCAGGAACTATTCCCATTTATAAAACATTGTCTGGGAATGCCAAGGCCTGGAAAAATCAGACTTATCTTCTTCCTTGGATAGAGTAAGAGATGGTACATGTTCAGTCTAATTTTCTTTGTTTCAGAAGAACACAAAAGTAATACAGACGTCAATAGATGTTAGCAGTCCCTAAGTATGAAATCCAAATTCTTACAGTGACCTATGAGGCTGTACTGTACTGGCCTCCTGCTCTCCCTTTGCCCGCATTTCTTGGTGTCCTCCCACCCCCTCTACTGGAGCTCCAGACTGTTTTCCGGTCATGCCTGATGCACTCCTGTCTCAGGGCCTTTGCACTACCTATTGCCTTTGCTTATAGCAATCTTCACCGAGCTATCCACACAATTCAACCCCTTGCTTACTTCAGGTCTTTGTGCCAGTAACATCTCCTCACCGAGATCTTCCCTATCGGCTGTCTGTTCTATTTAAAAATCATACCCCACCTAACACTCCCTTACTGTATCTTCCTCCACAGCCCTTTTCACCACTTAACATACTATGTATTCTGCTTTGATTTATTTTGATCATTGCCTCCTTCCCTCCCTAACATATACATTCCCTTCATGAGAGCACACAGAGCCTTTTGTCTGTTTTGGTCATTTCTGTAGTCATATGAGCTCTGCGGCAGGCATAGAGTTGTCACCCAGTGCATATTGTTGAATGAGTGAATGAGTAAATACACTATTGATATGAAAAATGGGCAGACAGAGGCCAGAGAAATGCTATGACTTTTCCAAGGTGACTGGAGGAGTTCCCTGACAGGTAGGATCCGTCACCCATTAGGCCCAGGTCTCCTGATGCCTGCTTTGGTTCATTTCCCACCACTTCGAGGTGCATTTCCAAATAGGGCATCCTGATGTTATTAAGTGGCTGTGCATTTAAA
Source organism: Lyroderma lyra (assembly GCA_004026885.1). Classification (NCBI taxonomy): domain Eukaryota; kingdom Metazoa; phylum Chordata; class Mammalia; order Chiroptera; family Megadermatidae; genus Lyroderma; species Lyroderma lyra. The sequence continues at coordinate 173,986 of PVJL010001145.1, read as the reverse complement.
GATTGGAAGGGGCTTTTTCCTTCAGCAAATTGCCACAGAGACAAAGGAAGAAGAGACAGACATTCAGTTTTCCAGCTAGAGTAGGCAACCCCTGCTGGTTGGACTTTAGAATTGGGCTTTCCATTCTACTCCTACACACGAACAGCTTTTGAACTAGGACAATGTAATTTTTGCATGTCAATGAAAGCACAGAAACTTTCTCATCTGGTAGAGAACCTCAAAAGCTATTTTAGGAACAAAGTACAAACTCAGAAAGTAGGGCCGGGATCCCCTACCCTTATGGGTTTTTGTTTGACTTCATGGTACTCCTTGATTCCCACAGCTCTCTATAGTACTAAGGAATCATCAAATTATAGGAGCCCAGCTCTTTAGGACTGCAAGGCCCCAGGGAGGCTGGAGGCTGTGCTTAAGTAGTGAGGTGCCCTTTAAGAAGCAGGAAGTTACAGATGTAACTGTTCTCCTAGAGCTAAGTACCTGTATCTGTTCATAATAGATTAGTACAGAAGTTAGAAAGGGTCCCACAAGGCAATGGAATATTTCTCAAGCCAGAACGTGATTTGAGGAATTTTTCATCTGTGACTTCTGGCATTCTTCCATTCACCTCTCCAGTGTCCCTTAATATCTTAGCACCAAGTTAAAGTTAGCCACACCATTTCCCTGTGTAAAACACACCAGTGGCTTCACACTGACATAACTCTTCAACCTCATATTCTTTCAGCCTCCTGCTAATTTTCTCTGTTCTTCCCCTGAGGGCCTTCCTTTAGCTCCTTGCATAGCCTTCCCCACCCCCCCTCCGCCCCCAGGAAACTTACTCTGTATTTGGAGGGAGTGGTGGGAGGGAGAGAACAGAGACATGGGAATAGAGAGAGAGAGAGACAAATATTCTCTTGAGTGTAGAGGCCTCAGCACAGGCTGTTCCTTAGTGGGGACATCTCATGATCTTCTTTCTGAGTAAGTGATTCCCCAGTTTTCAGATCCCAGCTGAGGGAGCACCGCCTCCTTCACGGAGCAGCGCCTCCCCGATCCTCCTCCAGTTGTATGTTTTAGGGCCATTGTAAGGGCCGTCATAGACGGCCTACTGTGCTGAGTCGCGTCCATTTGCCCCACTCACATCTAGCTTCACACGCCTGCCCTCCTGGGTGCCACACGAGGCTGACTTGTGGGCTCCTTGGCTGCGGTTCTGTTTGGTTCTGCCTGGCCGGTGGGAGGAGGGTGAGGGAGCTGGTGGGCTGCTGGGGGTTGTTCATGTCTCTCTCCCCAAGATGGTAACTTCTGCCAGGCAGCTCTCTGCACACAGCTGTTCTTTTTGGTAATCGCCCCTTCCCCCCCGCCGGTTCAGACCCAGTCCTGGCTAGAGCTCCCGGCTCCGCCCGGCTGTACTGCACGAGTCCTTGCTGACCAGACAGACGTACTGTTTTAAACAGGACAGAAAACATTGGTACTGTCCCATTTCAAACGGTACGTGTGGTCAGCCTCTTCTCACTGGGATAAATCAAGGTGTCAGTAGGCTGACCATCCTCTGGTATACATCCATTGTATTTAAAAATTTGGAAAGTTAAAAAAAAAGAAAAAAGAAAACATAGCTCACCGTTTCTTTACCAAATAAAAACAATGCTAATTTGGTCCTTTTTTTTCCAGTCTTTTTTTAAACTAGTTGATTTTTTTTCAGTTTTATATTGGATCCTATTTTACAAAATAATTCTGTGTACTGAATTTTCACTGAACATAATGAAGAGTTTTATCTCCATGTTGGAAACTTTGCAAATAATATTTAGAGTCCCCATTGTTACTCTACTTAGTGGTTGTAATTTAAGTAAAACCTTGTGTTGAGCATTTAAGTTGTTACCCGTGCTTGCTATTAGAACAAATACCATGATGGACATCATTGAGTGTAAATCTTTCTTGACATTTAGAATAGATGCTCTAACTTGAAATTACTGAGTCAAAGAATAAGGTCACTGTGAAATTTCTTGACACATGTAATTGCCAATTTGTTTCCAAAAGGGTGTATCAATTTTCATTCTGCTGCAAACATCTTCCTGAATACCCAAAACACTCTGAATAGAGCATTCTTCCTTCACCACTGAGCGCCCTGCCCGGGAATTAGCCGTAAATAACTGACAAATTCAAGGCCAGGAGTCTGAGATAGGGAAAGGAGGAAAGAAGAAACCAAAAGAGCCACAGTCTGTCACTGAATCTTGGCAATGTGAACACCATAACTCAGACATCCAAGATATAAAAGGGATATTAAAGCTGTAAATAATTTCCACTTGGCACTGTGATCTGTGTCCCGGGCTGCTTAGATCCCAGCTTTCTGGTGGTGACTGGGTAACTGAAATGTGCCTTCACCAGGCTGGGGAAAAGCCCTCAGGTGCTTTCTGGTAGAAGAGAGAACAGCCACAGCCCGGCCTGAGGGCGATTCTTGGATTTTAAAGAACAGACCCGTTCAATTAATAAAAAAGAACCCACTTTATTTGGGAGAACCCTGGGATTTAAAGATACTTTTGAAGATGAATTTCCCATTGAAGAAATGGGGAGGGCAGCAGCTGTAAGGCAGAGTAGACTGGGGTTTAAATTCTCTTTTTTCCCAAAGTAACCATCCAACATTGGATGAAGGTGACAAGGAGGATAATGGTCATGATCAACATTTATTCACTAGATCGTTATTGTGTGCCTATGACGCATCAGGCATTGTTCCAGACTCGGGAGGTCACAGTAAACAGGACCGGCGAGCACTGCCCGGGCCGAGGCAGCTCCCCGCCTCCCGGTGTGAGACAGACAAGAAACGTGACAAGGAAGGGCGCCGCACAGCAGGTTAGAGGGTGCCGTGAGAGTCAGTTTTACGTGTCAGATGCTCGGTCAGACGTCACTCTGGATGGTTCTGTGAAGGTGTTTTTGTTGATGAGATGAACATTTACATGGGTGGGCTTTGAGTGACATAGCTTGGCCTCCGTGATGTGGGCTGTCCACATCCAATCAGTGAAGGCCTTATTTAAATCTAGCCCAACCTCCCCCTAAACGAGGAGGGATTCCGCCAGCTGGGCCTTTGGACTTGAACTGCAGTGTCTGTTCTTCCCTGGCCTCTAGCTCCTTTCCCCTCAAATCGTCTGACCTCTTTCCCCTCCACTCCAGTTCCGGGAACGTGGGTTTAGGCTTGTGTTTTGTTTTATAAGCAATACGGGCAATTTTACTGTGCAGCCAGGATTCGGTTTATTGTTTTAATAGAATCTGCCTGGATTGGAATCCCCAAGATTTACTTACACCTGGAGATGATGATTATTGTCTCTTCAGAAGTAGACAATAACATTTTTTTCTTTTATCTTTACAGTTTATGGCATCTTTGAGTGAATAGGAGCAGAAGTTATGCAGTTTAGCAGTGCTCGAGCCTGACTGATTATGAGCCCAAGGACTCTGATACCTTGGGCACGGGAGTCTGCATTTCACCAGCCTCCTGGGTGATTTGGTTACAGATGAAAAGAGACTGTGAGAAGCACAGATCTAGCTCAGCTGTCTCAGCAGCGGTCCAGAAAAGAAAAGGGATGGATGCACTGAAGGCTGCTAAGTGCAATAGTGGTACGGTGCCCACCCTGTTGCCTCCTCTTGCAGCCCTGGCTTGTAACCCTCCACCAGTGTCTTCCCTAGGCTAGCAGAATCAGCATCACCCACAGTCTTGTCAAAAAAGCAAATTCTTAGACCCAGGCCTAGACGTACTGACTTAGAAACTCGAGGCCCAGGAATCCGTATTTCACAAACCCTCTAGGTGCCTCTGACGCATGCTAGTTTGAGAACTACTGCCCAACCTCACATTTGTTTGAGAGCAGCTGTTTCAGCAAGTGGTCATCAACATGTAACCATGTGCCCTGATTGGCGGGGTTAGTTAACATGGCACGGCCTGCCCACTTTCCCCAGGTGCATCGGCGTTTCTGCGATTGTGTTTAACCGGAGCCAGCTGCGAGGTCCTGCTTCTGTTGCCTGCGCGCTCTCGGCAAGTCCTCGTCACGGGCCCTCGGGCCTGCGCGTCTCTCTTCAACCTCCGTGCCCACGACTTGCTGACGCCATCGTCAGGGTGAGTAACTTCTGATTGTTACATGGGAAGGGTATGCCATGTGCTCTAGGGGACAAGGGCTTGGGTCCGAACCTGGTTCGTATAAGAATTCCAAAGAATTCTTAAACGGAGAAGAGGACACTTAGCCTATTAATGACTTTGAGCTTGAAAAATCAAAGGTCAACATTTCGTCCTGAGCTGCGTTTTCTGCTACCAATGGACAGGGATGAATTTAGTCATTTTCTTCACTCTGGGAAGGAGAGGGTGCAGGGACAAAGCCTTGCTCATCCTGAACAGTTGCTTGATGATGACAATAAAGAGCTGCGTTGACACGGTGTCTTTCATTCAAATAACTCTACTGGCTGAATGTATGCTCACTATTGCTTAAAGCATATTTCACAGAGTCCCAAGGGTATCTTTCTCGGAGTCCCGTAACCTCTGCATTTGTTAAGTGTTCTGGGGTCTCTCTGCTTACACAGCCTGCAAAGAAGGATGGATAATGAGCAACAGTGGTGCTATAATTGAGGCTGCAGACTGGCATAAAGGAGATTTGATCTACCCTGCCTTGCTGGTGTGTCACTGGTCCAATTCATTGATGTGTTCTTCCGATTTTACAACTTTGCCTGGGGTTCTGTGGGGAGGAATTGCATTCGGGTGTGGGAAGTGTGCCGTTGGACTACTAAAAAAGTGTATCAGAATGCTTCGGCTCCTCTGCAGGAGACCAGGGCTCTGTGGACTCGCTCCTCTCTGATGAGTCCACTGCTAGGAGTCGGCTTCTCAGCATGCAGGCTTGGGGGAGAGCACGGAATGGAAATGTGTGAACTCCCCTTGTGAATCAGCAATCAGGGAGGGCGTCTGTGACCACCGAGCATGCTTGCTGTTCCAAGCCTCGGATCACCACAGGCAGAGTGGCGATTTGGGCCTTGGTGTGCCTTGGCGATTTGGGCTTAGAGTCAAGGTGTGGGGAACCTAGGGAAACCTAATGTGGTTGGGTAACAAGACCTCCTCCAGCAGGGGTTTCTACTTTGGGTGCTCATTAGAACTGCCTGTTGAGCAAACAAGAAAGGAAAGGAGACTTACCTGTGAAGGTGAGGTTGTAATTCCTTTTCCCAAAAAATACAGTTCCTGGAAACAAATGTGAGTTGTTTCAGCTTTAGGTGGTAGTATCTGAGGGTCAGAGATCAGCAGTGACATGATGGAAATGGCATAATGACAAGCCAATCCCCCTGTTTTCATCAGTTTGGGAACTGATGGTAGAGTCCGTCTGAGGCATCTCAGAGAAGTCCAGGAGCTCACAGGGGAAAAGAAGGAAGGGGGAGGGGATACGATTGAAATTTTCAATAAATCTCCTATTAGCAATTGAAGAGGTGGGGTTACATACTCTCCAATTATCTTCCAACTATCTCTTTTACTAAAGCAGTAATTAAAACATCTTTTTTGAGTCAAGACATTTAGAGAATCTAATAGAACTTATATGAGGGCTGTGCAGAAAACCTCCAGCCATTGTCAATATAACAAACACGGTTGCAGCTGGGTCCTTTCCAGACAACCCCCGTAAATATTATCACATAGTACAGATCATTTTGCACTTAAAGGAATATGGCATCCCCTAAATCTCAAGACCCCTGTAGTGGGTTGAATGTTGCCCTCCCCAGAAGGTATATATACACACCTGAATTGCTTGTGAATTCAGGTGTGTATATACTTTGTGAATATTACTTTATGTGGTAAGTGACTATGCTTCGTGTGCCGACACATGTGATTGAGATTTTGAGAGGAGGACCTTATCCTGGAATATCAAGATGAGCCCTAACTCCAATGGCATGTGCCCTTATAAGACTGAGGCAGAGGGAGTTTGAGCTACAGATATGACCAGGGAGGCAGAGATCAGGGCGATGTGACTGTACACCCGGAGTGCCAACAGCCACCAGAAGCTGAAGGAATCAAAGAATAGGTTCTGTCCTGGAACCCACGGTTCTGTCTGTGGTTCTCTCCGGGGCACGGCCATCCCAGCACCTTGGTTTCAGCGTTCTGCCGCCAGGACTGTGAAGGAATACATTTCTGTTGCTTTAAGTTATCTAGTATGTGGTCCATTATTACAGCAGGAAATGAATAGAACCCTCTACTCTAGAAAGTAAACACGGTGCTCTTGAAAATCTGTGCTATGGTGATTAAGACATGTGGTGGTGAGGCACAGCCTCATTTTCACTACATGGGTCATACCCACACAAATTCCCTAGGCCCATGATGTTAAGTTCACTTCTTCCCCTATACCTGGTTTCTTTCTGTTAATATCTACCCAGATGTAGTTCCTCCCTTATATCCCTTCATCTATGTGAATGGGAAATTTTTTCAATGTTAGGGGCTTGCCTCATTGGGAAAAGATGAATACAAGATCTAGAATGAAAACATCTTGATTTAAACTGGCTGCCTCGATAGCTTTAGGAAATACTTCGTATTGGTCAACAGGCATTGCCGTGAGATATTATGTCCCTATATTAACATTAATTTTGGCACTCCTAATTAAAATGAAGGGGGTGGAGCACTAATTAGACCCTGCTTCTATGAGGAGGTTGCAAGTATAAAGAAACGCCAATTCTGATGCAGCGATCAATGGGGAAACAGAGCAGAGAAGCAGAACCTGTTTGTGCAGGTAGAATGTGAAGAAAAACTCCATGTAAGATCTAGCCCCTGTCAGGAGATAAAATATTGCTCTTGGACAGTGTGCTAAAACTCAGATTGAGCCATTAGGTCACTGGTTCCTTTGATGTGTTCACAGGTCGCCCAGGGGTGGGGGTATTAAAATGCAGATTCTAGGGCCTTCCCCAGCCATCTCATCTATTGACTTGATCATGGGAGGACTGGCCAGAAAATCTGCATTTTCAAACAGCTCCTCAATAGATTATTTTGCAGATTGTCAATGTAGTATATTTTTATTTGTATTTCTAATTAACTGTTTTTAATCTTTTTATTGTTTATTGTTAAATTTATTGGGGTGACTTTGGTTAGTAAAAATTACATAGGTTCCGGGTGTACCGTTCTACAGTGCATCGTCCATGTGTTATGTGTTCATCACCCAGAGTCCGTTCTCTTTCCATCACCATCTATTTGAGACCCTGTTTCTTCTCTCCCTCTCCACTCCCTGCAAACCCTCAGATAACCACTACTAAACTATTGATGTGTCCATAAATGTTTGTTTGTGTTATTTACAGCTTTTTGTTCCACATATGACTGAAATCATATGGTTCTTGGTTTTTTTCCATCTGGCTTATTTTGCTTTGCATGATGGTCTCAAGGTCCATCCATGTTGTCATTACAAATGGCCAACAGAGATGAAAAAATGCTCATCCTCACTAGCTGTCAGGGAAATGCAAATCAAAACCACAATGACATACCACCTCACACCTGTGAGAATGGCTGTTACAACAGGACAAGGAATAACAAGTGCTGGAGAGGGTGTGGAGAAACAGGAACCTTCATATACTGGTGGGAATGCAAACTGGTACAATGGCTACAGAGGACAGTATGGAGGTTCCTCAAAAATTAGTGTATTTTTAGTCTCATCACCTCAGCTTTTCTTCAGAGAGTTATGGTGATAGGACTCAGAAGAAAAGTATATGGAAGAAGCCATTATTACTACATTCTCTGCTGATGAGGGAGAAGAATCCGATCATGAGGCCATTGTATGTTGGGACCAACTTGGGAGAAGAGGAAGAATGGGAGGTTGGTGTAGCAAACTGTCACAGTGCCTTTTTGTTAAGTGTGTGGTAGTCATTGGTGAGTTTGAGAGGCCCGTGTGGACATGCCAGGTAGATCTGAGGAAAGACGGTGCTGTCTTTTCCATTATTCCCCAAGCCTAGTGATGGCCTCCTGCAACTCAAACCACGTGCTGATTCTCTGTATCTTACCTCTGGGATCTCTCTGTGTGCAGCATTCCTACTTTGTTCATAGTGGTTAGTGGAAAGCAATAAACTACCTCTGGCTAGTTCAAGTAGAAAATTATATTTATTAAAAGAATGTATGGTACCCTTTAAAAATGTTCAAGAAGAGTCAGAAAGTCCCTGAAGCTAGGAAAAATGCCCAGAATTGTGCCTCAAACTTGTCTAGTAAGGGTACTCTATAGCTGACCACTTGGTGAATGGTTCCTACTTTCTTCAAGACTGATGAACAGTTTGGAGTATGAACATCTGATTTGGTAAGCCTGGGTCGTGTGGCCATGCTTAAACTGAAAGGACTAATAGAAACAAAGATGTGGTGGCATTTTCAGCCTCTCTAATTAGTAAGCCAATTCTGCACTACATGTCAGGGAACTCTTCATACATGAGTTCCCTACCATGTCCAGATAGGAGGTGGCCAAAAAAAGTTTTTAAATTCCAACTTCTTTCTTGCCTCCCCCTCCACACTTCTTACCTATCCTTCAATTGCCACTACAATTTTTGCCTTCTGTAAAATTTTCTTAGCGACTCAGACCATATTGATCTCTTCCTTTTCTGACCTATTGCACTAGTAGATTGAGTCACACAATACAAAATCTTTAATTCTAAACCATTTTGGCCTGTTTGCCAATTGTCTCATGTGCATATGTCTGTTCTTCCCAAATCAATCATCAGCAACTGTACAATAGACTGTATCGACTTCTTACATTGCTGGATATTGGGAAACAGTTGTGGCCCTGTTGGAGGTCATCAGCTAATGCTTGTTTGGTTGTTTGCTTTCAGTAATTCATATTTTTTTGTATACAATAAATTGCCTACAGTCTATGTGATGACTATAAGCCCAACAAATATAATAGTTAATACAAGATCAGAAGCAAACATAGCATGGAGTCTGCCACAAAGAAAATAAACTTTGGAAAGAAACTTAGGAAAATGTCACCTGTTTGATGCATATTAGAAGATCCCTTTCAAGGTGACTAGAAGATCATACTATTTACATAAGAGAAATATACTTCTGGCCTAATAGTAGACCATACCTGAAATTTCTTTCAAATAATTTTCCTTGCCCCTGGAATAGACACTGTTAGGGTAGAACCTCTGTGGATACTTCCTGCAAAAAGTTATTGGTGACCTTGTTCTTCTTGGGTGTCCCTTGCACAATGGCATTGTTTATCAGATTCTGTCTTTGGTGAAATATTTAATTAAATAGAGCCCGACTTTACAGTATCATCACTGTTTTACCAAGTGATTGGTATCTCATTTCCCATTTAAATCTGTCACTAGTAAAGGGTTTGATATCTGAGTAAACTTGGGTTCTTGGAGTGTCAGCCTGTGAGAGCAGATGAGGTCACACTCATTGTTATTTGACAAGTTAAGTCATGTATTCCCCAGCCGATCTGTCCTCTGAAAAATGCTTCTCAGCCACTCCATAGTGCCTGTATTTCTTCCTACTACCCCACCTACACAGAGGGATTACTCAGATCCAGAGGAAGGTGTACATGGGTGCTCAACGGTATGTCTAGCTTGCAGGGAGCCAAGCTGTAAGGGGCACATTCCCAATGTGTTAGAGCCTTCCTGCCATAGCTGCCCAGGGGTGTGTGGTCAAGTGAGGGGAAGGCCCCGCATCCTTCAGGATTTCACCTTTAAATAATCCTCAGAGCAATGCTGCTTGTACCTCCCAAGTTTTTCCTGATAAACTAATTGCACAGTTCTTTCATCTTTTAGGGCTATTCTAGAATCTTCTTCCTGTCCCTTTTTTCCCTCCTTCACTCTCCTTTCTGATATATCTAGGATAATTTTAAGTGTGAATCCATAATATCCATCATAGTGTATGCAAAGCCCCAGACTTTTCCACTGTGGTTGATTTTGTCACTGCGCCAAAATGATTCTGCTTAATATCTTCATTCCCTGGATGCACGGTTCTGCAGAAGGCCCCTCAGCCCTCTGCCCTTCCTTTCCACTTCACTCAAGCTGATGGAGGAGATTTGAATGTATAGAGGACATCAGACTTTTAACCTCTAAATGAGGAAACCCTTGCTCTCAATCATTCGCTTAGCCATGATAGTTAATCTGCTTCTAAAACTGACCAAAGATACTGTACAGAAAGTACTAGTTAATAAACTTCTGCTTTTGTATTTCTCCAACTAGTTTGCCATCTGGTAGAAACAGTGTAATGCTAAAATCTTTCATCCCAGGAGGTGGCCCTGGAGACCTCTAATACCATGGTCACTGAGATGGCAAATTTCACCTGGAAGATTGCAGCTGTAGCTGTTCAGTTCCTCATGCCTGAGGCATGTAGTCATTGAGTACTGACTCTTTGGGCTGAGGGTTTCTATCATCTGTAGGGTCTGATTTTTCTAATAGCATCTTTGCTCCAGGAATCCAGTGGATTGGACAATGTTTGTGGGTAGGGAAACAGAAAGAGTGTGTCTGGGGGCAATGCAGTATAAGCAAAGGCAGACTTAAGCTTCAGAGGCTAAAACCTTACAGGTAGGAAAGGCCCCACTCTGAGAGGGCTGCAAGAAATCAGGAGGGCAATTGGGGGCAGGGTAGGTATATCACAAACTAAGTTCTATTGAACAAGCACTTATGAACATCTTTTAATATGTAGACCTTGTGCTATGTTCAAGCACAGTAGTTATTGATTAGAGGTGGGCACTGGAATCACCTGTAGAGTTTGTTTTTAAATAAGCATGCCTATGCTTGCTAGGCCTACCTCCACCTGATCAATGTCTTTGGGGATAAAGTCTGAAGAGCCAAGTGAAAACCATAAAATAACCACCAAAAAAAATGCTACATAGTTAGGCTGACCATACGTACCATTGAAAATGGGACAGTACCATTGTTTTCTGTCCCATTTAAAACAGTTATGTCTGGTCAGCCTATACATAGTTGATTCTACACCCATGCCTATTCAAGAGCTAAACTGTTCTGGTGTCCAAAGAGAAAATTCACAGTGCTTGTTCTTGAGATACTATCAGCCTAGTAGGAGAGACTTGTATGTCAACATTGGAATGAAGTATAGGAAGATATATTACCTGAAGAGTTTTTTATTTGTTCGTTTGTTTGAGAGAGAGCAGGACAGGCTTCTCAAACTGGTCAAAACCTGGCTTGGCTTGAGAGAGAGTGGGGAATGGAGGCAGGATGCAGCCTGGGTAAGGGTTTCTATGGGGGGACTGGGGCATGATTGATTTGTAACTACTGCCAGCCCCAAAGAAGCGGGCAGCTGGGCTTTCTTACCAGGTTACCAACATGGGGGCCAGAAAAAGGAAGAGAGAAGGATGACACTTCATACTACAAAAATCATACATGTCCTCATTCTCAGCGTAATAGTCCCCATCAATGATTCTAGCATGTACTAGTACTTATTATAATCAAATAAAAATGGTGCATTTTCCAATCATCCTAACATGCCTTCCACATGTATTAGCCAGCCCTCGTATTATACTGTAAATAAGCGCCCGCCCTCCTGAGTTGTCCTTTTTTCTTATAAGTGCAAGGTAATCTACATTTACGTTAAAGTTTAAATAGACCATACAATTATTTTTATAGTTACCTAAAAATTTGCCTATATTTTGCATCAAGACGGGTGTTCACTGTGCGTATGTAAACTCCATGCCTTCTCTTTCAGTTTACTTTTTATTTTCTTTAATAGTTGTTTTGGTTTGGGTAAATTCTCTTACTCTTCTTATGCCAGTAAACATTTTTGTCCTGGATGGTGAATGATCAGGAGGGTAGCATTTCTTGGTTTACTATTCTTTCACAGCGCTGCCCGGAATGGACATCTCTGTTGTGACGAGAAGACATTTTACTCGTTATTCCTTTGAAGATAATTAGCCTTTGATCCCTGGTAGTGTGAGATTTTGGTTGTTGTCTTTTTCCTTCTGGAAGGTGGTTCTAATATATCTGTAAGTGAACTTATTCTGTGTATCCTTGGCACTAGCAGTTCTGTTTTACTCTGAAATGTGATTTTTCTTTCATTCTGGAAAATTTTCAGCAACTTTTATTCAAATATTACTTTTCTATCTTTTCTTTTGTGTCCTATAAAAGAACCTCCATCAAAGGTCTGTTAGAACCCTCAATCTATCTTTCCTATCTCTTAATTGTCCTTCCACATGTCTCTCTCCCTCATCCCCATCTCTCTATGTGCCATTGCCTAATAGGCAGTGTTTGGGGCAAAAGGATGTTTATAGCACAGAGAGGTCTACTCTTTAAAAATCAGGTGTCGTTGGTTTGTTTTTTAACTAACTGAATAGAAGAATGTCTTTTGGTTTTATCATTTTCAGACATTGATGCACTGAAGATTTCACCTATGTTATAATTAACAAAATTTCCAGGATAGCAAAATAGCAAACAACTCTTAATAATTGTTCTGGTTTTTTGTTTTGTTTTGTTTTTTTTCAACTTTTACACTCCTTAATAAATACTTGTATGGTTTGAATATTTCTTCAAAATAACATCCAATGACAAATTTTGTCTTGGAGAGAAAAAAAAAATATCTGGTTGACCCTGAATATTATTCTAGACTTTCTGATTTAGAGGATGTACATATCCATTAAATTGTCAGTGTTTCATGATCTTACAAATGTCAAGTCAAATGACTAATATGTCACCTATTTTGAGACTAATCTGGACCTCACATTTCAAGCTTAGTACAAATAATGAATCCATTTGTGAATTGAAGCCTGTAGTGATATCTGACACTATAAAAGGCATTCATCAAGGGTCACATAGGTAAGTGTAGAAAATATATTTACCTAGACATGCAGATTTTCTTTGTGAGGACAAATTCTACTATTCTGATATGAACTGTTTCATTCAGTCCATCACCCAGACTCTCAAAGTTTTACATGAAAACTCTAGTGATAGTGGTTTTTTACAGTTGTTTTCATTCAATTGAGTGTTGTCCCTAAATTTAACCAGTTCCATAGCTTTCTGCTACATGAGTTATTTGTATGTAGACACAGTTGAATGATTTCTTTTTGACTTGTCAAATCATTCAGAATCCAAATATTTATGTCTGTCATCCCAAGTATAAATGACAGGTATTCACTCAGTTCTGTGGAAGAACCACCAAACCTGAAATATTAATGGAGTCAAGAAATGTTATTAATATTTCAATAATATTACAAAATTCAAATGTACTTTCTTCCTAGAGCTTTGCACTCTTGCAAAACATACACAATTTACCCATTTTAAATCCAGTGTTCATTCCTGATGAGGATGTTAAGCAGCCTTTTCCCTTGAAAGGTGTTCTTTTTATAAAATTGCATTTGCGTTGCACCTGGCTTTGTTTACTCAATTATTCCTGCTCGTGTTTGCCTGGGCGGGTTGTACCTCTCAAAGCAGGAGGATGGCTTTTATAGGGGGGGCTGAAATCACAGTAGGGACGCTGGAGACCACAGAGAACTCTGCAAGCACAACCCATGGCAGGTGAAAATGTGATTCTGAAAGGTGTGACGACAATTTTGAGGGCATAGCACATTGTCTTCTCCCCTCTCCCCGCCTCAAGTGACCATGTACCCCTGCTCTCTCTCCAGGTATTTGCATTTTGTCAGAATATTGCTGGGTTTGGTTTGGTCTTGTTTTTTAAAGGAATAAAAAAAACAGCACCATGGGTTCTGTCATATTGAATTAGATTTTAGAAGTGACTAGAGCAAAAAATACAATGGTGATAAATATGCTGGGGGAAAACAAGCTAGCTTTTCTTCAGTAGATTCACAGGATTTTTAGCTGGGAGGTGTTAAAGAGGTTCACTGTTTGCTCTGGGGAGGCCTACCTACCTAATACCCAAACAGAATCATGCGGAATGGTGCAGATTTCAGAAGCCTTTAGACTTCGACCTCAGGTTGGAGAAGGCGTTTATTTACTTCTGGGCCTGATAGTCCTGTGCAGCCCCTTTGTTCTCCTAATCACCCCCTCTGATATCAGCAGAGGAAACTGCTGAGGTTTTTGTGTATCCTTTTTGCTGTGATTGGGATATAGGTAAAGAAAAAATGAAGCCAGTATCTTTTACATATGATTATTAGTGGTAACTATTACAATGATGATAATGATAGCAATCATTTGAGTTTAGTATGGCCAAGCTGTTCCTGAGAGATTTACCCACACTCTTACGGAATTAATAGAACCTCATGAAGTTACCATTATCACCACGTTTCAGTTGGGAAAATTGCCTCTCCAACAGGTTAAGTAGTTGCCTGAGGTCATATTGCAAGTTCATAGCCAGACCCAAGATTCAAGTCCACTGTGTTCTAAGTGCAGAGTTGGCCTTATTATGAGCAAGTGTTCACTTGATACTCTCTCTGTGCATGGTACAGTGACTGTTTAACCTAAGATTTCTTAAGTGCAAGTGTCATAAATTGTGAGTAGCATGTTTTCTTTTATTGGAAGTTTGGGAATCACTGGGGGCTCCTGAAATTGGAGTTACTGATCATAAAATGTCAAAATGAAGCAAAAGTATACAGCTCTGAAAGGCTCAAGACCTCTTTCTAAGATACTTGTAATTTTGTAAAAGGACACTGACCAAGCAGTTATGGTAATTATGAGATTATTATTGTTACAAGTATTATGAGGAATGTAGGGGCCTGGGACTGCTTATATTAGGAGATCCTAATCTAGTATACACACACACACACACAAACACACACAAACACACACACACACACACACACATATACACATTTTATATTCATTTATATATATATAGCACACACATGCATTCATAGATGCATATATATATATACATGTGTATGTATACATGTGCATATTTATACATAATTTTTTTTCCTAGCAGAGTCTGCCTCTTATCCTAGAAGTGAAAAATACACTTCATTTCCCCACTTCCTTTGCAGTTAGAAAAAGCATGGTAACTGGCACTGGCCCGTTGGAGCTGCAGAGTTTGTGGAAGTGCTTCTGGAGAATGTTTTACACCCTAATACAGACAGACATGGGGGGAAGTGGCTCCCCCGTCTATGGAAGCCGAGGGTCTCCCTGCAATGCCCACTGCTGCTGTAGCTGTTGTCTCAGAAACCCTGGGAGAGCAGAGAGACAGGAGGAACGAGGAACCTGATGAAATTACTGAACACCTGAATTAACCCAGGAACTCGCTATCGCCAGATGGCTTGTTATGTGAGGAAATACATTTCTTTTTGTTTAAACCATTTAAATTACAGTGTTCTCTTGCTCACAGATGAAAACTTCCTGAATGATAAGGAGGCTTCCCTGGGGAAGAGGCGTTAGTGTTGGCACATAAAGGATGAGTAGCTGTTGGCTAAGTGAAGAAGGGTAAGAAGAATTACAGGCAGTGGGGCTGGCTGAACGGAAGTCCCCAAGGCTGATGTGGTTTGTCAGGTTTGTAAAATGGAATTTGGAACAGTCTAGAATGGAGGTAACAAATGAGAGGGAAAGCAATACAGGATGAAGCTGGAGAAGTAAGCAGATGCCAAACTGTGCAGGGATTGCAGGCCACGGCAAAGGGCCTGGACTTGAAGAGTGAGGTGTTTTTAAAATGTTTTGAGCAGGAGAGTGATCTAATCAGATATGCATGTTGGCTTGAAGTAGAAGGAGTGGAAGTGGGAGAAAGCACAGAACACTAGAGAACAGAAAATGAAGGGGAGTGATTGGAAATCTGGCTGCTTAGTTAGCCTGGAGAGAGAACAAGCATAGATTTGTAGATCATGTCAAAGTAAAAATAAGTCAGCCCAAGTTGAAGTGCACTTGTGTCTGCAACTCGACTCATGGACTTCCTCTTCAGTCCCACAGGCACAGGTGTGGGACCATAAGGATCTGCAGAACACTGGCCCAGTCCACTTTTTCTTCTCTGCCACTCTCCAGAACCCTGCTTTGCATTAGAAAATCTGACGATGGGGACTTGGAGAAGGCAGATTCCCAAATTAATTAGAAAGATGTTTGGGTCTGGAACCCTGGTCTCTTGACTCTCAGTCAAGCAATTTTTTCCAAATGGCTTTCTTTCTCAGAAGTAGATCCTAGGAGATTCATAAGATCTGAGTGGAGTCATCTAGAGTGTTCTTTAGTTTATAAATATGTGGCATTACTGTATTGTTTATCTACTGATTTGAATCACTTTTTGCTCTAATAGACTGTTTTTAATATGCCCCAGTTTCTTTTAACAGTTCAAAACTATTCTTAATAATGAGCTCACCTGGTAACTATTAAATCCTGTTATTATTACTATTATTACTATGGAGATCTAATATTAAAACAGAGGAGTAAATTTTAATAAGGGAAAGAAAGTTTGTATGTCTTCTTCCTCATCTTCTTCATCTAGTTCAGAACCAGGCACTAGAGGTCAGTTTCTCTGGTCTGGAATAGACTGAGTTGCTTATCTTTTGCTAATTGTCTTCCATTGTTTTCTTTGTTTGTTTTTTTAATAAAATCGCTTTTGAGTACCTGACCTCCCCCCACCCTTTTTTTTTTGGTAGTGACATTTTATGGTTGATAGAAATCTAGTTTCTTGTATGTGATGTATAATATGTAAGACCTAGTTTCCTTTATCTGCAGTATAATATAATAACTTGAGTTCTTTCAAACACAATGGCAGATTTAAATGTGTCAAGTTACTAGGGGAAATCTAGAGTAACTGGCCATGTCCCCACCCTCATATCTTAATTAGAGCGCTGTAAATCATGGGATGTCACAAATAGGCCAGAAAGGGAAAATCAGTTTTAGTCTGATTATCATCAGACATGATAATAGGAGGCAAGTGAAGTTAGGAGGAAATTAGGAAAGATGTGGTGATATTGGGCAGGGGTTCACAGACATCTTGATGGATGTCCCTTGCTTTGAGCTAGGCTTGGTGACTGGGTGTTTTCTTTCTCCATTAAAATCTCCTGAGAGAGGGTTTGGTTTCTGTCTTCACTTTTATAACATTAGGATATCACATAACCTTAAAAAAGAGTGTCTTGGTGCAAGTCCTTCATTACAGATTCATGAAAGAGTTGAATATGTAAATGACACTTGTATATGCACAGCACTGTGAGAATCATGGGTTTGTGTCTAGACAGTCTGCTCCCTGTCTTTGTTACTGTTACAGAGCAAGTAGGAAAACAGCAAGGCCTAGTTCACACAGTAGTTATCCACGGTGTGTTGGAGGGAGACATCAACTAGTCCAAGTACAGGTGGTGATGTCTCAGCTGGGTGGGCTCTCTGTTTATACCCAGAGAGGATGTTTGCAGGCCATCATCTGCTTATTTCCCTTCCTAGTTCTTACTTTGTGCCTCACTAGAAAAGCAGGCATTTTCTATGGCACACCCTCCCACCTTATACCTTACATTCTGTTTCCATGGCAGCTATTTTAAAATTCTGTAAACTCTAGGTATCTGATAGGCATGCAAGTTCTGTCTGATCTGGTAGAGATGCATTTGAATTGCTTCCCTACCCCTTCTTTGTGAGGGACAGAAACAAACAAACAAAAAACCAAAACAAATGAACAAAATAGCTTTGCCTCCATTTTGTAATTCATTTCAAGATTTCTTTATATAAATATATGCCCCTGTGACTTTTCCTTTGCCTAGGTTACAATATCTGGTTCTTTCATGAGTTGAATAGAATATTTAACACATGTTCATTTTTATTTCTATGTAAGAATCACTTTATCTTTTCCTGAAAATTATCTTTTAATAATTTTACTTGCTTTAGGTTCTGGAGTGCTGGGGGTATATATTTTGTAGCTTATCAAAACTAGTGTTATGCTAGAATCTAGATATCTGTGTCAGAGAGAGAATCAGAAATTAGGTTTTGTTGCCACAATTCTCCTCACTATGTTTAGATGTGGCCAGTTGCCTCTCTGTCACTGAAAACATTCCTTTTTGCTCAAACTACTTGTATAAGCAGAATTTCTTTCTTATAGCTATCTTACAAATAATGAAAAGAACCACTTTTATATAAATAGGAAAGAAATCATGAATATTGTCCCATTGCACTGACAGTTCAAAAGACTTCAGGACTTAACATACTGGTTGAGAGATCTAGGTTTCATGATCTGATAAGTTTCCCCTCCCCACCACCCCCCGGGATTACTTACTTGAATTGTTTTCATTTTATAGCACGAATGAAACCAGCCACTATTGAATAATACATTTATCAACTTACAGTTGGCATAAAGGGAAGCTATAGGTAGCAATACCAACGTCATGTTTTCCTGATTGACAGAGCCATTTTCTCCTGAGAATATGGCAGGATCAGTTAGCTCTATGAAAGTCGGAAATGTCACTCTAGCCTCCTGCTTTGCTTCTACAAAGCTCCCCTTCACTAAAAAATTGCTCACCTAAAGAAATACATCTTCTTGGCAGGACTATTATCTGTCTTGATGAGATATGAACGTATTAGAGCTGATTCTTATGTGAAATTACTCATGGTGTTAGACTGAAAGATAAAATAAATGAATACTCTTCAAACTAACAAGATGTGAAATCAGATGTGAGGGATCGATGGATATAAACCCATATACCTTATTGTTAATACATAAAAATCACAAACACCTGGGAGCTGTCTTGCGTTCAGGTGGAAAGTAAAAGTGCAATATGTTTAGAAGTATCCGGGGGCCTTATTGCATTTATTTTTGAAAGGGTAAGGTGCTATTAATGCAAGCAGTAGTATATTCACAGAGTTTACAAGCATGCATATGTGGTTTCACATATGAAACATGTCCACATCTTGAGATGCTATTGCCTTGATAATAAATAATAATAATGGAGAGAATCTTACACTGGAATATGTGTACCTTTTATAAACATTCTTTAAAATACTTGGTTTAAATTTCCTACCTGAGTTGAAAATAAAATTTTGACCTTATTGGGTCAGAACATAAGTAGACACTTAAGTTATCCTGAGCATTCTCTTGCCTTTCCAGCTCTCAAATTTCCAAATTTCTTTTCTTGTCTATTATTATGAATATTCTTTTGTTAGTTGTGTAATAGATTGATCCTTGCTGCAAGGTTCAGGGATAAATGTGAGAAGCTATATGAGTCTGGGAAGGTCTGAATAAAGTCAAATTGGAGGATAGTTCCCTATTAATTTCGCTCCCCTAATGGGAGGGGTAATGGGAAAGAACAGTTCTGGCACACTGAGCCTCTTGTTTGTTACTTTGATGGATTTATTGAACACCCTATGTGACAAATATTAATATGAACTTTGGATTCATGGGTGAACACTCAAAGTCTGATCTTATTGTCATAGTTTAATGGGCAAGTCAGAGATTAAACAAATAGTTTATGAACAGAACACTAATTATTGACCCCTCTTCATATCAGTACCCACACAGGCACTGCAAAAACTCTTCTTAACCAATTCTTTCAAGGTCAATTCTATGAAGTAGCTTTTCCCCTATATTTTCAATGGAGTCAGTGTGATGTTAGCAGGCATAATTTTTGTAATTTCTCCTCCATTGTTCTATTAGAGCCACTGGTGAGTAATGATAAAGGATGAAGGGACAATCATTAAGAAAGAGGAGACGGAATAGCAAACAGGAATTAGGAGAAACTAACGCTGAGGGGAATATTGTGTGAAGACATTGATTCCCTGCAATGTTGTTGTTCTTGACTTGACTGTTTTAAAAAAAAATAAGGAGTCGAGCTCTTAATGCTGTCATCATGAGTGGTCGTAAAATCAATACTGATTATACCATTATCTTAAAGTATTACCAATAAAAGAAAGAGACATTTCTATTAAAAGGAATTACAGCAGCCTTTAGGCTGTTCTCAGAAATTTAGGAGAATAAGTATTGTTTTGTTCTCTGCTAGCAGTTGAGTTCTCCAGCAGCAACATTAGCCTCATTACAGAAAAGAAACATCCAAGATGAACTCGATTCCTTGTACGCTCTCGTTTTGTTGACCGATCGAGTTGATGGCACAGTGAAACAGAAGTTTCCTGAATTGGGGACATTGGCATTCATCCTTTTAGGAGCCTTCTTGGCAAGATAACGTTAAGTGCTCTTCTATAGGTGTAATTCTGGAATAATGTTTCTTCTTTAATGCTGTCAAATGAATCAGTCTTAATGCGCCATTAAAATAAATTAACATGTGCTAATGGTACCAACGCAGGTCTCTTTCCTGCATGGCAATTGGGGCTGGGAATATGGAGCTGTTCTGTGTCCAATGGAATGTGACCATGGAGACTGGGTTGCTCACTGTTGTGGACAGGATAATCAAACACGGCTCAAACAAATCCCAATCCATCTCTTAATCAGTGACTCACTCCAGCAGTTCTCAGCCCCTGCAATCAACCTGGTAATTGCTTTACCTGGAACTGCCTTGTTGGTCCTGGGAAGTTGAGGTCAGCTGCATTCTACAAAGCTTGATGATTTATTTTCAGAGAAAACTGTTTTTGCATCATTGACAGGAAACTTAATCCTCAGCATAGGCTCCTGTGATTTTTTTCTGGGTGGGATTCAACCCTATGAGTAGGGGTTAGCTCAGTTTTTCAGAAAAGGAAATGAAGACTAACAGGAGTGATTTTATACAGGTCACATGGCCTTTACACATCGCAATCAAAATTGAGGCCAATTCTGTTCGCCACCCAAGCACATGCTTTTAATCCATTCTCCTGCAGTCTGTGCTCACATTAATGGGCCTGTTCTGTGGCATCAGCACCTAGGGTGCAAGAAAATTCTAAAACCTCTGATCTGTGCCTTTGCAGCTATTTCTAATTATTTATACAACGTGTTTATATAGCTTGATAATGGCAGTTACTTGTTATGAGACTGTTATTAGCACATTAACACCTCCCCTCCTCCCCCCCACACACAGATAGCATTTCCACTTAGTTCTGGTCATTTTTCTGTGCTTCATTCTTCCATCTTCTCTGCCTCAGTGTTTTTCCCATCCTCTCTGCAGCTACCCTGTTGTCAGTCCCCAAAGGGTTAAAGCCAGGCCCGATGCAGGCCCTGACCTTCCTTACCTCACCTTAATGGTCACTGCCCTGGGCTGAAAATTCCTGGGACTGACATTTACTGCGTGTGTAATGGCTTATGTAACCATGAAAACCCAAACAACCGCTACTGGGCAGCTGTGGCAAGATGCCCCTTTTGTTTGAATCCGTATATACAGTCCCAGGTGTGCAGGACAGTGGCTCGCTCGCTGGCTTGTTCATGACCTCCCTATGTCGGTTCTGCGCGTGTGTTTTCAACTGGGTGTACCACCACGAAACCTGCCCTGATTAAAAAACTTGGCAATGACACCTGTGGTCCATGTTCCTTTTTGTTTGTTTAATTTAAAATATTTTCTTTGCACCCTCGGGGTTGGCAGGATCATTCTCTTCTAAATAAGAGTAAGTATAAAATGACGTTTGCATTTGGTCGCAAATTTCCCTTTTGTCGGAGGGCATCCAATCATCTGCTGAACATCAAGCTTCATCAGGGTTGTGATGAAATCTGATAGGTACCTGGAGAGCTAATATTTGAAAGGAAATAACATTAAGCAGAATAGCATATGCTAGACAGGCCTTACAGAGAAACTAACAGCCACTGGACATCTGCCATGTGTGAGGCTTTCTGGTGGGCTCTAGGGGGTTTTAAAGGTGCAGGAGGTGATGAATCCTGCTCCTCTAGATAATTGAACCCCCTCATTGTGTGTTCTCACAGCTGCCTGTGTTCTCCTCTTCATGACATTTCTCACAGTTGCAATTACTTGTGAGATAATCTTCTCCTATTATATTATAATTCCATGAAGGTGAGCCCCATGGTCCATCTGTGAGCTGTTGTGCTTTTAGCGCAGTGCTAAGGCACAGAACGACATTTCTTCCTTTATTTTATCAAATGGAATCCTCCACCACCATAGTAGATTTAATATCAGATGAACACCTACTTGTGCAAGGTATGATGCTCAACACTGTGAGTTAGAAAGAGGCATAAAAAATCCTCTTTATTGGACTAAACATTTCAGTAGGAAGACAGTCGAAATGCATAATACTTGCTGCACTATAAACATGTGACAGTAGCATACACAGGTTTTAGGTGCTGTTAGGCAGTAATTATTAATGATAATGTACTCACTATCGATTGGAATCTTACCAAGCGTTTTGCACGCATTGTGATATCTGTCATATATCCTGCCCCAGGTCATACTCACTGCAGTTTTCATAGACAACTGCAATTGTTCTCGGTCACAGTCGGGCAGACTCCAACACCAGAGCACTTGCTCCCTAGTATACCACTTTATTGTGACATTCTCCACACCTCTGTAAGAAGGGACAGCTGACACAGACTTGAGGGTTAGAGTCCAGCAAATCTTTTTGGAGGAGGCAATGACTTAGGAACATTTTCAAGGGGTTAGGAGTCAGTCAGGGGAGTGTTTGAATGGGAACTGCATATGCAAAGTGAAGAGAATGAAGAATGCATTTTAGAATGTGAGGGTAGTGGAGAATAGATACAAGGCCACATCACAAAAACGATACATTTACCTGATGGTGGAGTTTGTTTCTACTTTACAACTACAGCAGGAGTTTCACCTGAGGGCCTCACGTAGTCAGACTTACATGTGGCCAGAGCAGTGGAGCTGGGATTAAGGTTTTGTGGACAGGAGTCTTCACTTGGCGCTCATTTAACAGCTTGTTGAGTCTCTCTGGGCTCCTACAACCAACAAGCCTTCTGCTCTGCAGAGATGGGCAACTAACAAGAGAGGAAATATTGGCACTTCAGCCCTGTGACCCATGGCATTATGGGAGTGGACCAGCTGACAGATGGGGCAGAGAGCTACATTGAGAAGCTGCCTTTAGGTAGGGAAAGCCTGAGAAAGGCCCTGTAAGGAAGTGCTATTGAAGTGATATCTGACACATGGGGAGTGGGCCAGCCACCTGTCGGGGCACTGAGAGCAGCACGTGTGAAGGGAAAAGCCCAAGCAGGTATGAGTGACTGAGAGGAGACACCTACTCCACCACACTACCACCACCACCACCACCACCACCACCACTACCACCCAACCACCCCCACGTTCTGAAATCATCAGGGCCCTGTAAGCCATGGCAAGTATACCAGAGGCTTACAAAGGTTAGTGAATTGGTCTGATTTACCTTTTAAAATGATCATGTTGCATGCTTGAATGAAGATTATTTTTTCAGCTGCCACTACAGGGGTTCAAAACACTTCGGAATGAGTTCTAATATAGAAATAAATGTAGAGAAGGCAGGCTGAGGCTGGCATGGCAATCATCAGGGACCAAGGCTTCTGTAATTGTGCTCTGCTGTTTTTGGCCCTGGCTTGTATCCTCACATGTACAAGACAGCTGCCAGAGCTCCAGCATCCTTCCATCTTCCAGACAGGACATGTCCTGTCTGGAAGATGGAAGGATGTCATGTGATAGCTCTGTCTGACTCTGGTTCTATTTTCTGGAAGTTTTGCCCACTGACTTCCAAACAATTAGCTACTTCTAACTTCAAGAGAGACTGGGGAAGCACAGCCTTTTAAAGTCGAGTACATTTCTATGCAGGAGAAAGTCAAGTTTCTGTTATCAAGTCAGAAACTCCCTGGGAGAGCAACCAACAGGTCTGCCACAAAGGCTGGGTGGTGAGTGGGTTGGATGGGGCAGAATGTCCCCAGGACAGGGACCATTATGATCTGGAAGACCGAAATTTTTTACTCAAACTGAAACAGAAAAGTAGGGTAGTACTGGGATGAAAATTTAGAGATGGAGAAGAGAATGAATTTGAGAGCTATTCTGACATCAAAACTGACATGATTTACTGAGACTTTGCTCTTATTCATGCAATCACAGAATTAGGATTATTTCTTGATTTTTTTTTTTTAGCATGTTACTTTCTTACTGGAGTTAAAAAAGATGAGAAAGAAAAGTTGCAGTAAATCATTGGACAGGGGAAGAAATGTGAGAGTTTTTGCAAGTATCACTTTATTTTTCATAAAGCTACAGATAGCCACGTTACCTGAAGATCTAAGTGCTTCCTCTATGTAAAGGCTCTCAGGAGGGTAAACACACACTTTTTAATCTTTTCTTCAAAACCTAAGATTCACACCATGCTGGGTTTTCTGCATTTGACAGCTTCCTACTGTAGATAAACTCTGTAATTGCTTCAATAACAGACTCACCAGAGTTAGGGAAAGGAAAACTAACTAAATAAGTAATGATATGCAAATTTGGGGAGAGGGGGCCATTTTAGCAGCTTTCAATCTATTTCACTAAATGTAATATAAAATTTCCTTATGTCAAATGCAGCCTAGCGAATACTAAACAATATTGTCATGAAGCAGAGAAAATGAGATTAAGCCAACTTATGAGTCTGGGTAGATTGACAGGCCCTGAAATTGGAATTCAAATATTTAGAAGCAGTAAAGCCCGAAATCATGATGGCTGTGAAGGGGGTTACAGTGGGTTGCACTGAAATATTAGCCAAGAAATTAATGCACATACAATACAGCATAATTTGTTTTCAATAAAATATTTGTCAGACTTTCACCTAGGGACCTGCAGGACAAAACGGTCTTTTTGAAGAACGAAGATTGCACACAGAGCCGTCATAGATTTATGTTAATTTAAGGCAGGTAATTTCCGCAGCACCCTAGACATAATTACTCAGGAGCCAAAGTGCATTGGGTGAGCGTTCAGTAGACATGTGTCTGAGCCTCGATCTCAGTACTTCCAAGCATTGTGACATTGCAAATGTCGTGTAAGCACTCTGGTCCTCAGTTTTCTCTTGTGAAAATTGAAAATAACTTTTTATGACTGATCTTGTTAACAGTAAGCCTACCATGTATACTTTGACTGTGTGGAGCAATATTTAGTTATGATGTTACTGAGAAACTGAGGCTTAGTGGACAGAGAAGAGTCCTCTGAAATAGTTTCCTTACCTCCCTTGTTGTTAGTAAACTTGATTGCCTCTTGGTTGGTTAGATAAAAAATAACATAGCTTCCCAATGGGTGAATTTAGCCTACAGATAAGTTTACATGTGTGCATACTCTTCGTAGATATACATAAACGATATACATATGTACATATATACAAATATGAGGTCAGACAATGAATTTCACAAACTCATCGTAGAAAACATGCTACATACCTCATTGCTGCTTATCGCTGCGATCACCTTGGAAGTCCTCCCCTTGGGCAGTTAGGGACCAATGCCAGTGCCTAGTCCACCCTTCAAAGCAATTTTGGAACTCTTTTCCTGGAATGGCCATAGAACTGTCGTCATACCTTGGCAAGGTTATGATACCTTATTGAGTTGTTTGTACAGTGTTGCCAATGTAAGAGCACGGTGACAAGTTTGCAAACTTAATTGTCAGAGTTTGGGCATGTCAACAGCTCTGATGGCCATTCCAGGAAAACAGTTCCAAAATTGTTTTGAAGGGTGGACTAGGCACTGGCGTTGGTGCCTAACTTCCCAAGGGGAGGACTTCAAAGGTGACCATGGTGCTATTCAGTAATGAGGTAGGTAGCACTTTTTCTGGGGTGAGTTAGTGAAATTAATTTTCTACTTTCATATATGGAATTGCTGGATCTCTATGTTTAACTTTTTTGAGGTACTGCCAAATGTTTTCCCAAAGTGACTGTACAGTTTTATATTCCCACCAGCAAGATGCAGTTCCCAATTTCTCCACGTCCTCACCAACACTTCTGACCCGTTGTGTTGATGACAGCCATGCTAGTGGGGATGAAGTTGTATCTTACTGTAGTTTTGATTTTCATTTTCCTAATGAATAATGATGTTAAGCATCTTTTGGCTGTTTGTGTCTCCTTTGCGAACTTGTCCATTCAGATTCTTTGTCATTTTTAGATTATTTGTCTATTTATTTTTGAGTTGCAATAGTTCTTTGTATGTTCTAGATATAAGTCCTTTATCAGACACATGATTTGCAAACATTTTCTCCCTTTCAGTGAATTCTTTTCACTTTCTTGATGCTGCCCTTTAAACAATTAATGTTTTTAATTTTGATATCAGGTGTATCTAGTATTTTTTCTTCCATTGCTTTTGTTTTTTTTAGTGTCACATCTAAATAACCATTTCTTAAGCCAAGGTCATGAAGATTTACACCTATGTTTTCTTCTTAGAGTTCTGTAGTCAATAACTTTTACATTAAGTCTTTGATCCATTCTGAATTAATTTCTGTGTATTTGCATAAAGTAGGGATTCAACTTCATTCTTTTGTATGTAAATATCCATTTACCCTAGAATTATTTATTAAAAAGATGTGAATATCCATTTGTCCCAGAATCATTTGTTGAAAAGACTGTGCTTTCTCTCATTAATTTGTCTTGGCATCCTTGTCAAAAATTGACTCTGAATTTGAGGGTTTATATCTGCGCTCTCAGCTCTAGTCCATTGATTTATTTGTCTGTCCTTATGCTAGTATCGCATGGTTTTAATTTCTACAACTTTGAAATTGGGAATTGGAAATCCTCCAGCTTTGTTTTGTTTTGTTTTCTAAGATCCCTTTGGCAATATGTGTCTCTTGAATTTCCATATAAATTTTAAGAAGAATTTGTCAATTTCTGAAAAAAATGTGTTGTGTTAAGCTACTAAATTGTGAACTAATCTGACACAGCCACAAATAACTGCCACACAGCTAATCCAAAGCTGTTGAATTATAATCTTCTGTGTACTGAAAATGAGACTCAACTAAATCAGCAAATGTGTTTGTGGTCTGCAAGATGTGAGGGGGGACCCACAGAGGGAATAAGAGATGGCCCTTGCTCTTCTCTTGTTTTATACTTCTGTCCCTTTCTGAAATTTCTGTAAAAATCCATGTCAATAGTGAATAATACATAGCCTAGATATACATGAGTTTATGGACTCTTGCTTGTTGTACATTTAAATAGTTACGTCAGAGGACTTGGACAGGGACGTTTCCGCGCATATCTGGTAATATATTGAGATATTTTACAAGTTAGCGAGGACTCAGGAAGCAGTACCTCCAGTTTTAAGGTCTTACTTGCTTTCAGACATGTTCTAGTAAAAAGTTTGCTTAATCTTTCTGGGGACATGTAATATTCATGTTAAAATCTTAGGCTCTAGAGTTAGAGATGGAAATTGAATTCAAACCTGTTTGCCATTTATCAGATGTCTAATGTAAGCCAAGTGTTTAGCCTCTCTAAACCCCAGCTTTCTTCTGTATCAAAGGGGACTTTTGAAAGTACAAACCTCAGATTTTTATGAAGGTCGGGCCATATAATGCCCATAAGCACATAGCAGATGCGTGGTCTGTAAATAGTAGTAGTTACTCGTATTAATAATAATTTATATACCCAAACCAAGATAAATCCACTTTATAAAAACCAACAGAGAGGGGTTCCCTGGTGGTGTAGTGGCTAGGCTTGGGTGCTCTCAATGCCACAGTCTGGGTTCGATTCCCAGCCAGGGAACTATGCCCCTCCCCTGCCCCCCAAAAAGAAAAAGCAGCAGAGAGTAATCTGATCTTGTGAAAGAAAGAAATTTGGAGATAATTTGCATAACCAAAGAGGCCTTGAAACTGAGGGCTCTACTTACAACAGTGATGCTGTATGATACCATATTTCAGGAGCACTAAACTCTTGTCTAGGCTCTGTCTCCAAATGCATTAGACACTGAGAAAGTCACCTTCCATCTTCCCAACTCTCTCACTGATGCACTGAGGAAGCAGGACAGCAGCCATGTCTTAAAGCCCTTTCTAGCTCCAGGGTGCTAATAATAAAACCTACTTGTTAGGAGTGGGGGGTCAGGGAGAGAACCAGGAGGCTTAAAAGTTGGGAGGTGCTGACTACTGAAAATCAAGCAGAAGAACAGATTAAGTGTGCTGTGAATTCTCAGGGAATTCAATTTGTTTTAGTACACACATTGATTTTAAATAGTGAGACATCCTGTAATGTTATTTAATTACTTGCCACACACCTCGGAGGAAGAAATATAATGAGTATCATTTTAATGGAAAATGACACTTTGAATAAATGAAATGTTGACCGTGTACTTTTCCTATGACATGGGTAAAAGATTGATGGATATACTTTTTAAGAGGAAACAACAGACTCAGAGAACCGGGTTCTACCATCTTAACATGTCCGTTCTGTTTATTTGCAAAACATCGCTGCTTACTCATTCGTGAGGCTAGGCATGTACATGACAAAGCAGAAGAGCTTGAAATGAGGCACAGGCCTGGAAGGATTTTAGTGATGGACAACAATGTGGTTAGTCAGGGCTTTTAATTGTAAACTCACTCTGGCTTTGGGAAAAAAGTAGTTTATTAATTCTGTTAAAAAAAAAAAAAAAGAAAAAAGAAAAGAAAACAGAAAGCCAGGGAGTGTATTACTTTAAACACAACTGGAAGCAGAAGTTGTAATGATGTGAATCATGTTGTCCAGTCTCATCCCCCACCCCAGAACATGTTAGTTCTGCCTCCTCTGTTGACTTCATTCTCAAGCAGGCTTTGCCCATGGAATGCATTTGCCCCAGCTCAGTACTGTGCCTGTCACTGAATCCATCAGCCTGTGGCTTTGCCTCTCCAAGCCTGGCCTCAGCCTTCCCTGAAGCTGGAGGTAGTGGCTGCAACTATCCTTCCTCCTGCCAGCCACTACGAATGTTATACAGATTGAAATGAAATAAAGGTTCTATTGGCGGGAGACGTGAATGCTGGGAAGTTAGAAACAAAGGTTCATGGTAGAGATTGTCTCTGGAGTGTGCTGTGCTTCAGTTTTGCTTTGAAGTGGTCTTTATATGCTTTTGTATCGGAGGTAAAATGACTTGCACACTGGTGGGGAGATGGGAAGCAATCTCTGATTCCTAATGGAAGGGCCTTTTTTACCATCATACCTCCAGCCAGACCACCAGCGAAGCTTTGTTGTTCTTTCTGAAGGAGTACTGATAACTTAGAGCGTGTGTAGAGAAGAGTGTTGAGGATATCAGAGACCTGTAAAACATGCTGTGCAAGAATAATAAAACCATCTGCAGGTATTTATTGGAAACAAGAGAAGACTAGAAAATCTGAGGTAGGCGAAAGGGGGTTGAAAATGATAGTTGAGGGTTGCTGTTGGAATGACACCCCGAGAGCATCTTGTTTCTCAATGGACAAAATCTGCAGAAAGGCAGATTGTGGCTTAACAGAAAGAACTACTTCTAGTAGCCAGAGCCATTAAGCAACAGAATAGAATTTCTCAAGGACCAGTGTATGTTCAGTTGGTACAGGTATTCAAGAAAGCCTAGGTGAACATATATCAGAAATTCTATAGAAGAGAATTCTGTAGAACTATAGTGCAAATAAAATACTATTTAAGTTACAGAATTCAAATGTAAATGTAAATTTTCTAGTGGCCACATTAAAAGAGTAAACAAAAATGGTGAAATTAATTATAATAACATATTTAACCCAATATTACATCAAAAATATTATCATACTAGCATTTATGTTGTTAATCAATATAGAAGGTTTTAATGAGATTTTACATGTTTTATTCACATAAAGTCTTTAAAGCCTAGTGTGCTTTTTACACTTACAGCACACCTAAGTTTGGACTCGTGTTTCAAGTGCTCAATAGGCACATGTGACTAGTGGCTCCTTCACTGCAAAATGCAGCTAGGGAGGTCGAGGGAGAGTGCTTAAACCCTCTGAAGTCCCTCATAACTCTGCAAGTCGTCTGTGTCTGTGGAAGGAACAGTCATGATCAGATCAGTCCCTTCTTGGGACATCTGCCTTCCTCCCTTCTAAAGGAAGATGTTGGGCGAGCCATTCTCATCAGTAATGTGTAAGGTAATAGAGGTACAGTTGGCTAGAATTAGGCTGACCAGATGTCCTAGTTTAGATGGGGCAAAAACCAGCTGTACCGTGTCATTTCAAACGGTACGTATGGTCAGCCAGTCTCACTGGGCTAAAATCTAGGTGGAATATTGTGCTCACTCAGGAGAGAATGGGGAGATAAGCTGGAAAACAAGATGAGGCCAGATCATCCAGAAAATCATTTCATACTTTCCACATAGGTAAAAGTAGGTTTAGTCCTGGGGAACCAAAATGAAAATGATACACACAGCCCCTGACCTCACAGACCTTACAATCTGGTAGACCGTGAGTCAGAGGACTCAGAATTGAATCATTTTTTCCTCAGGTGTTGGAAAGTTACTGAAAGTTTTCTTTGGATAGGCAAACTTAGACACATCAACAAGAATGAGATTTCATTTAGGATAGGGACTCCAGCACTGATGAGGTGTTGAGTGGCTCTGAGCCTCTGACTCTATGGATGTGCTGCTTTGAGCTCTTGCTTACACCCAAGCACGTTAACCAAGTCAAGGTCCCTGATGAAAGGACCCTCTCTCACTTCACCGTGAAGCCACAGGGTAGACCAGATGATCTCTCTAAATAGCGTCTTCTCTGAGTTGTGCTTAGGTGAGAACTGTTGGCCAAATGGAAAACTGAGTTGTATTTCACATCTTGGGGATTTAGATAACATTTTAACACGCTGGACTCTATGACCTTGAATGTTGCACTTCACCTCTCTGGACCTCTGTTTCTCTATTTTCAAATTGATTGCAATGCTAGCTATTCCAATTAAAATAAGGAATATAACCAGGTCATACTATCTTGACAGTAAATCACTGCTTGAATATCAGCTATAGAGTCACATTACTCAAGTTCAAATCTCTTCCTTTTTTTTGCTGAATGGCATAATAAGTCACTCAATCTCTGAGCTTCAATTTTACCATTTTTAAAGTAGGAATTAAAGGTTTGTTTTAAGAATTAAGTATGGCAATGTATGTAAATGATTAGCATTTATAAATGCATTTTAAACATTTGCTGTGTTTTGTTTGCTATTGGTTTAGTAGAAAGACTGTAACGTGATTTGTGGCTAGTTCTTTTGGGCTCTGAGCCTCATTGCCTTTATGTTAGAAAAAAAGAACCTCTTACCATTCATGCTGTTCTTACAGGGTTGTTAGGAGGATGACAAAAAGTGACATATGTGAAAGGCCTTTGTACAAGAGTGCCGTAGTGGGTGTATTTTAATAGGAAGACAGGCATCTTTGTGATGTGTAAGCTGGACATGTGTTTATACTAGACGGCCGACTCTGAGGGGACAGGCCCTCCCCGTTGCTGCTCTGTACCTGACCCACCAGCACCAAGCACGGTGCTTCGCACACAGTCTGTGCTGGTGAATAAGCGTGGGGCAGCAGGATTGCTTATTACTTGGCAGCGGAAGTAGAAATTTTTCTCAGTATAAGGAAAACATCCAGCGCCCTCTGTTATTCTTTCCTCTGAAAGCACCATCACGACACTGGAAGAGCTACCAAAATTGAAAATAAAATCACTTGAGAAAACACTTTCTATGTGATTAGAGACCTTTGTTTCAGGTAAGCTAATATCCTATTCGAATTTTGGAGAGGGAGCTAATCGGAGAGGGCAGGTGACATCGTGCATTCTGTCTTTGGTTATCTTCTTATTTCCTCTCTGTTGCAGTATCTAAAACTATTGGCCTAATACCAGATCCTTTGTTTTCTTGGAGTGCAGGTTTCTGACTTGGGTCCAACATAAATTCAGAATCCTGGGATTGTGACATCAAAATCGTTTGTATGGAAATGTCTTGACTCTGAGCAGATTAGGGCCTGATCTGGCTCAGAGACTGTTTTCATGCTAATACTGTTGGGGAGTCGTTGTTTTCCTTTTCCTAGTGGTAGCTGAAGACCTGGAGCTCTGTGCATTGGCTTTCGGAACACTGCAATAAAAAGGGAATAAATGTGAAATAAATGTATGTGAGAACACAGACATTAAAAAAAAAAACAACCCAAAACCTGAGAAGGTAAAAACAGGCTGTTGTCGATAGCATTGTTGGGGGAGGGCACAGGGAATAGGAGCCAATTTCCATTTTTTCCCTTAATGATGCCCACTACTTACTGATAGTTACATCTTGTTGTGGGAGGTAATATTATTGCGAGGAAAGCCCTTAACACAGGTCCTGATTGTAACTGTAAGTTCCTTCAGTGGCCATCTCACTACTTCACCACTTCTGGGCATTTCCTTGACAACATTCCTGAATGAAGTTCATTGCAACAGTAAGCAAACTACATTGTTGTTCTTATAATCCCACAATGCCTTAGACAATCTACTGTGGGCGGGGGCTACCACAGTGAATGAGAGGGTCCCTTCTGCAGCATACTACCTAATAGGGCCAGGAAAGTATTACCCCAACTGCCACATGAAAAAACACAGAGGATATCATGAGATCGTGATATACGAGATCGAGTACAAGGTGGTCCAAACAGAAAGAGGTAAGTATGACTCACATTCACACTATGAGCTGTGGGAGAGCTTTTTGGAAGGTCTGAGTCTCCTGAAGTCAGGTGAGGACTAGAGGGCAGAACCTTCCATATAGGCACATGGGCCTGTGTGACATCTCTGGGACAGGTGTGTGGCACTGACCAGGAAGAGAACGGCCTGCCTGGCTCAAGAGTGCCACACATTATATTCACCTTACAGGGTTTCCTCCATTGTGTTGCTGATGACGGGCCTCATTTATTTTCCTCAAGGTCCCCTTTTATGTGCCAGGACAGGGATGTATGATGGACAGATCCCAGCTTCGAAGACAGACAGACTTGGGCTCTGCCACCTATGTGACTTGAAATGCTCTGAACCTCAGTTTCCTCATCGGTAAAACAAGTGATTGTGAAGATTTAATGCAACAATAAGTCTGAGGCATCCAGCATGCCTACCAGAGATTCAGTAAATATCAGTAGCTATGATTAGGTTTGAGCTGCAGGCTTAAAGGAATCATCTCACACATCAGCCTCTCGCCTGGTATCCAGCCAAGTATCTCTGCATTTACTTAGGATGGAATTGTCAGTTGTCAGCAGTTCTGTGGCTCCCCAGGTCAGGTTGGCTCTGCCCCACGCCTCTGCCCACTGGCATTGCCTTTCCCTCCTCCCACCCCAAGGGGGACGTGGAGTCCCCACTGGGTCTCTTTTTATCTTTTTCTCCTCCTCGGGCGTGGTCACTCTCTTCTCCTATTTTCCTGAGTATTCTATCTGCCCCACTGCCTCACTCATGCCCTTCCTTTTTCTTCCTCTTTGCTTCCCCTCCATTTTCCATCTTGCCATCCCACGTGGAGTGAGAATTTTGCGCTTGCTGACAGTCCTGTTTACCTGTGGCTCACTTGTGTACAGAGGAAGTAGAGTGGTCATTATTCCCACATGAAACCACTGTGCCTTGCATGTGGCCTCGGGAGCACTTACTTTTGCTTTGATTCATACCATATCAAACGATGGCTTCACTAAAACCAAAACAGATTTATTTCTTCAAGTTCTTTCACAACAGGTGACATCAATTCTTGTTTCCTTGGAGAAAATAAATTTTTGCCCTGTAACTACAAAAAGAAGAATTTATTTCGCTACTTAATTCTTGCTTCTTGGGCTTAAATATAACTACTTTCCTAATACAATATTTTCTTTACAAAATACTGTGCTAGATGCTATCAGTACAAAAGTTCGAAAGATATAATTCCTTAAGGAGTAACATTTTAATGGCGACATAGCCAATGTACAACCACCAAAATAACAACTTCATCATCACTGAGAAGTGGTATGAAGCAGACATAACAGGGGAATCAAACCAGGTCTCAGGAGGTCAGGAAGTGTCCACTTTGGGAATGATGCCCACTATATAGCATAAGTGAAGAATGTGTGTGAGTTAGACTGCTCACAGAAATGGCACTTTTAATGGCCCAACGTGGACAGGACCGAACCGAAGCTTGTGTGAATAAGAAAGAAAGTGCAGGTGGAGAAATTTCTAGATTGGGAATGTAGTGATCCAGGCGGGAAGTTGGAGTCATAAGTAGAGAATGGGGAAGGAGACTGGGGTTGGACAGTGGTCTGATAAGACTTTTTCCTAAGTCCAGTGCTGTCAGTGGTGGACTGGTGATGAAGGGCCAGCCATGAGGGATTCTGGGGTGGAGAGTAGATACGAACATGAGAAACGGTTAAGTATGCTAGCCAAGCTCCTACACCCCTCCCTCTCTGCCACGGGAACACAAATAGGACAAGTTGTTACATGGATAACGAACGAGATTGTATTTCCAGAGATTGGTACTGTTTCTTTGGTACTGGAAAAAAAAATCAACATTGATGAGAGAAAAATAATGTGTATTTAAAAATAAAGAGATAAACTACATGAGCAGCTGGAGAGAAAGTTTGAGTTTCTATGGAAACCTCTCCTAAAACGTCTTCCCTCGGCACCGGAGCCAACTTCCCAAATGCCGAAGAGGAGTAGAGTGTGGGCTGAGACGGTTCTCGCTGGGCCGTCACACGGAGTGCAAAACTCGTGCCTCGAAGGGGAGGACTTTGAAACGGGTCAGGGGTTCCTCACTGGACACTTGTCTTCCACAGCTTTCTGGGTGAAGGGAAATGGAGTAGCTGGAAATGACATCAGGAAGTTTTTTGCAAGGTGCTAAGGCGAGGGTGACCTGGATGAAATCACGTTGCAAAGAAAGATAAAATGAGACAGGACGTTCATCTTACTGGTCAGCCACCAGGAGATTCATGTCTCGGTGGTGAAGTCAGAGGCGTGTGCATGGATGGGCCCTGCATCTGTGACAAATGGGGCCTGTCCACCCCCCAGCATCGCTTGGCGTCCTTCTTCCCTCTCACTCACCTTCCCAGTTCTCCCTGCTGTTTTCAAAGACACAAAATGATTTTCTCCTTTGGGTTTGAACTTGCTCTTCCTTTGCCCGCGTTACTTCCCCGTCAGATCTCTGCGCGGCTGTTTTCATCATGTCGGGCCGCCCTCGTGTCTTCAAAGCGCCCTCCTTGTGCCCCTTATCAATGCAGCTCTGTACCTTCTTCATATCACCTGGGTATTTCGTGTATACCGTTTTCTCTGAGCTGCTTTGTAATTTGTGACCTGTTGATCAGATGTCTCTCCTCGAAATGTGAGTTCCATGGGAGAAAGGAAGCCGGCTGACCTGAAAGGCACAGGTCGAGCAGAGAGACGGCACCCAGCACATAGTCAAGGAGCAATTCTCGCCCTCGAGAAGCTTGTGACGTGGTAATTGGGACAAGGACTACAGGGCGCACACACTTGGTGTTGATGTTACACAGCTCTGAGTGATGAAGGGTTAACTGATCCCCATGTTATCGAGGAGAAAGCTTCATGCGGAGCTTCCTAGTAACTAACCATAAATCATGTTCAAACTAACAGTGAGTTCTGCTCGTTGGGTCGTGTCTCTGTGGCGGGCTCTAACGTACGGAAACAGAGTGTGAAACACCTCTCAGCACAACCTCTGCAGTAGGCCCTCAGAGCCCTGCTTTCTGGCTAAAGGAACGGCTCAGAGAAGCTTACAAAATTGGGTTTTGAACTAAAGTTGGTCTAATTCTTAACTCCAGGAATATACAATTTTTATTTATTTATTTTGGATAGATAATTTTTGAAGATGAGACTTGAGACTTTCTGAGGCAGATGGATTTGGGTAGAAAATAGATAGCACGCTAGGTCTGAGTGGGCATGGAGGTGAGTAGGGTCCATGGGGAGTTTCTGTAGAGTCAGAAGCTAGAATATGTGTGGGGTAGAGGGAGAAGCAATAGTGCTGGGAGTGTGGGCTGAGTTCCCAGGCTCCTATCGGTCACCTGGCTTTGGAACTGGAAGTGCTGAAAGCTACTGATTGTGGTCAGGGAGAGACTGATGGGGGTGAAGTTGCTGAGTCGGGTTGGACTTGATGAAATAAGGAGTTTGAATGTAATACAAAGTATTTTATAGAGTTTTTTCAACCAGGTTACCTTACATGGTAATCTGTCTGTGGAATGCTTGAGAGAGAGAGAAAGAATTCATAAATAGTCACCTCCCTTTTTATACCCAGACATTATTACACCCGTTTATAGAAAGAGGCATCTGAGGCTCGAAAGATTGTTTCCTGGCTAAGGCCACATGCAAGGCTTGTTCTAGAACACAGTATCCGGACGCGTGGTGTTACACTATTTTCTTTAGTTGAATAGTTCTTGATGTTTAAAAGTTCTTTATAGTAATCTAAAATATTATTCTGCACCTCTCTGCTTTACAGTTGAAAGTTTAAAAGAAAAGTAATGAATCCTTTCCATGAAACCTATGTACATGTCAGCATTGGGTCTTCCAAGCGTGAGTGAATTCTCCAAGAAAAAAATTAAACCATTTTTTTCTCCTCCCGACCATTTATATTCTTTTGAATTTAATTCTTTTTGTCAAAGTAATTTTAGAAAAAAGAAACACACTAGTTTCATTGTGTTTTCTATAAATGATACTCAGAGTCAACATGAAATTCTTCTCGTTTTCTTTTTCATAAATTAATGAGTCGTTCTTCCCAGTGCTTGTTTGTACGATGATATTGGCCAGTGCAGCACCTCTGAGCCACCTTCCCTAGTGATGGACCCTTCCTTTTCGCCACCCTCCCTCCTGTCAGTGGTGCTAGTAATCCCTTTTGGCCCACCTTCGGATTTTATCACGTGCTCCAGTGACAAAGTGGATATGAAAATGCCACGTACATTTCCACCTGAAATGGAAAGCATTGTTTAATTCCAAATAATCTCTTTTTATCACTACATCATATCATCCTATTTATGTCTGTTCCTAGCACTTTTCCCCAGTGCATGTAGTTTCCTTCCCCTGTTCTGCCACCATGATTGAATTTGTCACAGCCGCCCCTTAATCACCAGTTAAAAAAAATCATACTTCATTGCTTCACAGTGTGTAGAGCACAGATGTTCATCCCATTGGGTTCTTGGTGGCTATGTCACCGTAGTGTGACAGTGGGAAAGGGATGAGGCAGTAGTCACAAATGGGCAGTTTATGAGATGTATAGTGTTTAATTTGATTAATCTATTTAATTTAAAAATAAAGTATAAAAATAAATACTTAAAAATAAATTAAAAGCCAGAAAAGAATACACACACATCCACATTTCTGACAGACTATTGGAACATTTGATAACACTGTGTGTTTATTTCTGATAGTATATTCTTATTAGCTGGGACCTCGCCCTGGAGGTAGCAGGGACATGAGTCCTCCAGTCTTCTAGCTGCTCTACCACTTTCACTTGTCTTCCTGAAATGAAAATCGGTTGTCAACTTGCAGTTATCATTGAATGCGACCTGTTGTCTTTCCTACTGTGAAGAACAGTTTCTCTCTCTAATGTGTGGAAATGAAAGATAAATGAGGAAGGCTGCCATCTTTCTCAGAAGTGAGACAGGGTATTTATTTGTGGAAATGAAGATTATTCCTGTGTGTTTAAGATTCCAGCAATGTGTCTCTATCGTGTTTCCCTCACACCTGGCTTTTATTCATTTGCTTTACTCGCCTCTCTCCTGGAGGTGTTTGAGTTTATTCCCTACCCCCGATGTTCCCACCTTTATCGTTGTTTCCTTGGGAGTGAGGGGGTGGGGCCGTATGAAGGCTGCTATAGATATTCTCCACCCGGGAAGGTTGCCCTTTTAATTGCATCATGCCTCGTTGCTTCCATATTTGCTTCCCGGGGGGCATGTCTGTTTTGATTCCAAGCTCTGGGGCCCTGATTCCACCCCATTGCATGTCTACGTCTGCCAGGCCGGGTGCAGGCTCTGTCCTCTCTGGAGGCTGACAGAGGCACTTCCTCCCTCCCATTCCTTCCCCTCTGACTGTCTCAGGAATCCTGTGTGGCCAGGGCACTGCCTGTGCCTGGAATGCAGTCCTAGTAATGCCTGCTTCTGACTCTCAATCCTCCACATTGTCTGCCTCTGTGTTTCGTGGGAGTTGAGAAGTAGGTGAAGTATATCCTAACACAATGTGCCTTTGCAGAGAACTTTAGAATTTAAAACACTTCATGGGAATTCAAAGTAGTACATACACCCCCAACAAGGATATTCTTTGGGTTGAGAAGTAGAGCAGTGCGTATGTTGTTTCTCCTTTTCTTGACCTTCATTTTCATTTTCTAAGTTAACTATACAACACATACTTCTGTAATCTGAAGATAAAATTGCAATTGAAGAAAAAAAATTAAAAGCACTCTGAATGATCTCATTTGAAATTTATTTTAAAGAGATTTTAGGTTAGCACATAAGGGTTAAAGCATGAAGCAACGACAAGACATTTAATACCCCTGTTTCCCTGCAACCTGTTGGATGCAAACCATTGGCCAGAATCCTGGCTTCTTAGGTGCTATTTCTTTGTTGTTGTTGTTTGGGGCTTCTGTGACTTCGATCCAGAATACTTTTCTAGGAATGAAGTGGTGACGTGTGGATTCTTGTCTTCTTTGCTCTCTGCACTCCCTGGAGATGAATGGTGCACTTCAGCAGCCAGACAGGTAAGGGGAGTGAGGATGGTAGGGGGTGAGAAAAAGAGAGGTGCCAGGGACTGTCCTGAGCTGGGCAGTGCAAGCTCTGTTTCTAGAAAGTAGTCGGCACGGCTCCAGTAGGTCGTTACCAGCAGGAGTGCTGGGCCAGTCTAACCTTATTTTATGACTTTGAAAGTGAAGCTGAGCATGCAGGTGAGAAATGAGGTGCCCTGATTAGTAGTACACATTGCATTCACGAGTGGCAGTACATGGTCTCTGGTGCAGTGTGGAAAGCGATCGCTCCCTGCCAGCCACGTGATTTTGTAAGTCATGTAACTGCATGGGGCCTCATTGCCCACCTGTTAGAGGGACTGGGGGACGAATGACAGCTGCCTGGCAAAATTACCACGAAGGGGTGCTGTGAAGGAAGATGGTTTATTTAAATAACTGTTGATTGAATCCGTCCTTTGGTGAGATTAGCTGAATGACTAGAGATACAGAAAGAAAGTCAGACGTCTTAGCTGCAAATAGCAGATGCCAACTCTCCTGAAACAAAAAAGGAACTCGGCAACAAGGTACGGGAGTCCAGGAGACGGAAGCAGCAGGCTCAGAGGCTGTGCAGCCCAGAGCATCATCTAAATCGGGCGTGTCCACCCTTTGGGCTTCCCTGGGCCACATTGGAAGAAGAATTGTCTTGGGGCACACATACAATACACACTAACACTAATAGCTGATGAGCTAAAAAAAAAAAAAAAGGTTGCAAAAACAATTTTCATAATGTTTTAAGAAAGTTTACACATTGGTGTCAGGCCACGTTCAGAGCCGTCCTGGGCGGTATGTGGCCCGCAAACCAAGGATTGGACAAGCTTGATCTAAACTCACGCAGCAGGATTGGCCAACAGGTTGCCGTTGCTGGGCACCGCGTGCCCCCGCGTGTGCTCCTGGTGAGAGCAGCAGTGCTGCACACGGCCCCACAAACACGGTGACCACGCAGCACACTTGCCCCCCCTCCCCACAGAAGAGCCCCCATTTCTCCCATCTCTAATGGAGAGTCCCACACTTGCTGCTGATGCAGCTGGTCAGCAGAGTCTGGGCCATGGGCCCACACCCTAACCACAGAAGAGGCTGTGGGAAGGAGACGATCTGGTTTTATTTTTTTAGCTCCTGTAGAGAGACTCAGGGAGGAGTTGATGAAATACTGGGTTGTCTAATAAAAGGAGTTTTGACACTGAGTGCCATAACAAAAGAGCCATGTCCCCTGGAGTTCCTTTCCTCCAGGAATTCACAGTTGAGTTGGAAGTAGATGAACGTTATTTTGAACATGCTGCACAATTGTAACCTCTTCCCGTGTTTTTTTCTCTTGGGACACCCCTTTCCTTGGTGGGGCCCGTGGCTCCGGAAGCCTGTGTTGTCCTCTTTCCTCTGGTCGTTTCTCTCCTGAAAGTGTGAGCAGACCAGGGTTCTGAGCTTCTCTCTAAGAATAGAAAGTTAAAAATACCCGGGAGGCCAGGCTCTTCCTGGCTGTACAGGGCCGGCCAAGCTGCAATCCATCTTCTCCGTCTCCTTGTTCTCATACCTTTGTCTTTCCCCGGAGCTTAGTGATGACATTGTTTTGCAGTCTGCAAACTCATGAAAAAGCCCTCAGATTCTCCTGGTGTGTGGGACTTACTCGTATAGTCGGTGCCTCTGTGACAAGATGGGAATGAACTCTACAGAGTCTTGAAGCTTTTTGCCTACCCATTGCAGACATCCCATTGCAGCGTCTCAACAATCCCCACTCCTGAAGGCAGGGACTGTGCCTTTCATTATCGTGCCTCTACAAGCCAAGGATTGCCACCTTTCACTGGAAGCTAGGGGACAGGCTTGGGACAAATTGGCCCTTAGT
The DNA here is from genome assembly GCA_004026885.1 of Lyroderma lyra. NCBI lineage: Eukaryota > Metazoa > Chordata > Mammalia > Chiroptera > Megadermatidae > Lyroderma > Lyroderma lyra. Next base: position 133,938 of record PVJL010001145.1, on the reverse strand, counting down.
CTCCAGAAGCAACCAACCCTGCTGACACCTTGATTTTAGACTTCTGGCCTCTAGAACTAGAAGAGAAGAAATTTCTGTTGTTTTTAGCCACCAGTTTGTGGTAATTGGTTGTGGCAGCCCTAGGAATCTAGCACACTGGGTCGGGAGCAGCAGCTGAGGTTTACTGCAGGCATCACGTCCCGGTTGCTCTGGTGTGGACCGTTGCCCCGAAAGCCAAATGAGTGCCCAGAGAGGGTTGGGATTGGTACGTATTTGAGCCTGCCTTTGCTTCACTCCTGCAGCCAATTTGTCCAGAATCCAGCTGTGCTGTCAGCCTCTGTGGATATACCTCCTTTAACAGACAATATTGATCAGCTACCTATTTCATCAATGAGAAAAGGTAACAGACAGGTCTGCAGGACTGGGATGTGCGTGTGGCAGCAGGCCCAGCGAGAGGGTGACAGGACCAGCTGCCCTGTCCTCTTTGCACTGTGACTTTCTCATCCATCCTCCCATGGCTCCTGAGGTAATGGCACCTCTGGACAACCCAGACACAGGCTCCGCTCTGTTGTTACAGAGTTGCTGTGCAATGGCCGTGTGACATGGTGTCTCATAGTGCTCTGATGACTGAAGGGAAGGAGGGAGGGAGGGGGCCCAGATTGCTGCTACCTGTGTGTGAGTGGTGGAAAGGGGGCGGGATGTTCTTTCTTTTAAGTTCTTTTCCCTTTTCCTGAGACGAGGCAATATCTAATCTCCATGCTGATTCTTACAAGTGTGTTATGTTTCCAGCTCATTAGCTGCATTTGTTTTCCTCTTTTTTTTTTTTTTCCTGGGCCATGAGCGGCCCTGATAGAAGTACAGATTCTGACATGGTTTGTCAGAGGCAGGAAGTCAACACATAGACCAAAGCCCGTGTGAAAGCAGGCCCTGAATGTGCAAGGCGTGGCTGTCAGGACCAGGAAAAAGGGCATTTGGATAATTCCGGGTTTTGGTTTGTGTTTTTTGGGGGGACTAGATGGGAGGATATAAGAGATGGATTCAAAAAACAACTGTGTGTTAGTCATGATCTTATATTCAGGACAATGCAAGTGGCTTTTCTTTAGATGAGACATCATCAATTTTTATTAAGATCCCCTGTGAGGGGGAGGAGGGAATGGAGGGAGGAGGGTGGGAGAGGGGGAAGGAAGGAAGGAGAATTTTACATTTTTTGGTTAAAATAGAAACAATCACAAGTTAGCTAACTTGCTTTATAATGAAATTCCAACCTCAGGACCATTTGCAAATGGTATACACCCATCAAAAACTGAATTATTGAAAAAAAAAAAAAAAAGAAAAACACACAAGAGACTGTCATTCATTTGTCCAGTCCCATCAAATACAAAGAGTTAAAGACTTAAATGTCAGGCAAAGAATATTTTGGTTGAAAAGCAAAGTCAATCTGGTACTTACTTTTATGTGTAAAAGGAACTCCCTAGCATTTGCATGGAGTAGGGGAGTTGAGTAGGAACCTACTGCACAAGCCAAACGCGAGTCCCATCGGTTTGGTGGCAGTCATTTTGCCCCAGGCCTTCTGCTTCCAGGGGCTGCTGTCATGCCAAATGCTTCACAGAGAGCCTGCCTGGCTGGATCGCTGCCCTTTCCCCTGTCTCTGTTCTCCACTTGCCTTTCTCCTCTCTCCTACCTTCTACTCCTAACCTTCTGCAAAAGTGGTGCACGTATATTAATGCATAAATAAGCTTAGAGGTCTTGCAGAAGAAAAGATGGTTTTATGCACCAGCACGTCTGAATTTGTTTTTGTTTGTTCATTTGTTTATTGACGGATGGATCATTTGGTTTTTCCTGTTCTATTTTAAAGCTGCTTTGTTTCTCTGAAGTAGTATAATACAGTTCAAGTACCTTGAGTTAGCAGCTGCCAAGCTCTTCGAAGTAGGCCCAATATGGCTTTGATTTAATAGAGAAAAAGTCCTTTGTAATGACAGCTCCCTTCTGGCCGTGAGGTGCTAACACTTGTGACTCAGTGGCGGAAGTTCATGGACAAGTTACCCTGAAAAACATGAGATAGCAGGTAGCTGAGTGACCCAAGACAAGCCACTGAGCCTGAATGGGCCCCTTTCATATTCTGGAAAAGTGTTATACCAGGTGATGGGTAAGGTCACTTAGGGCTCAGAAATGTTACAGCTTTATGGCTTGAGATGTACCCATGATTATTATGAACAAAAACAATAGCTCCAATTTATTGATACCCACTGCATCCTGGTAGCTGTGGCAGCCCCTGTGCCGTCGATCACCATACTGACCTGGGAATTAAGGGGGTACTGTGCCCCCATTCCATCCGTGAGAAGGCCGAGGCTCAGGGAAGTGAGAACCCAAGTTCCTCTCCTTGGAGTCCGTATTCTTTGCAGCCACACTACACTGTACATTTCTTTCTAGCTTACGTTCAACTTTTTAAATGGGATTTGAATTAATGAGATTTTACTGAACTAGGGAACATTTCTCTCCTAATGTCTTCCCATCCATCCTGCTAATTGGGCTTGTAATTTTAGGCTCAGGCTTTCATGCTGCTCGATGTGGAAGGATGAGGGATGGCCGAAAGGGCACGGTACCTGAAATGCTTATTTTGACCTTTCCCATCAGGATCTTCACTCACGGCCGAATTCCTCCGTATTAGACAGGAAGGCACGTCAATCCACTTAGGCTCTGTGACTCACAGTGCTGTTCCGTTGTTCCAGATCGTACTATGCCTGGATGCAGTTTCTTTATACATTTACTAATGACCAAACAAACCGATACCCTATTTTTGTCTCCTGTTCAGGACTCCTAAGCAGTCACACTTCTGGGCATCTACTTAACATGCCTTTCTTTCTTGCAAAATAGTGGGGAGGATGCATTATCGGGGCAGGTGATCCATGAGTCACTTTTTCAGGGAACAAGAACTATCCTGCAGGTTGCCCTATTTAGATGTCAGCACGGGTGTTCAGCCTTCCATGCTCTCAGTTGCAGCTTGCTTTATTTCTCTCGTTCTCTCAGCATCTGTCTCTCTCTCCTTCTCAGTCCCCGCCCACTCGTGTTTTAAGTGCTGGTGTCCTCTGCTAACACCCTAGAGAGAGAGCCCTTTTTGGGTTTTTATTCCTGGGGCCTCGGGAGAAATGTGCTGCCTTTGGAGGTGTGCTGGGGCCTTTGCCAAGTTCATGAAGGACAATCAGCAGCCTCCTGGAGGCTTAATGCAAAGAAGTAGGTGTTGCCTGTCAGGTTTCTTTGCCACACAGGGTTCTTTGGGGAATCTTTCTAAAGAGCCCCTGTGAAGTGTTCTTTGGGTTTTGTTTTGTTTTTTTTTTTTTTTAAAGCAAAGAGAGGAAGAAAGAAAGAGCCCACATGGAGTCCTGGGGCATGAATTAAGCAGGATATATTGTAGTGACCTTCACTGCCACCCAGGCTCTGACACCTGTGATATTTTCCTTTACCCTTTTGTGAACCCTCTGCGCATGAGGGAAAAGTTGGCGATGACTCTTTGTCCCTACTTTTTACATCGCCCAGGTCACCCCCAAAGGATATATAGACTTTGGGATCTACAGCATATTGAGGTCAACAATTCAAAACGAAAGGACCCTCACTGAGTGCTCTGTAGGTGTCGCACACTGTACCCAAGCTCTGCATATGCAGCGTTCCCTTTACTCCTAACAGTAACTAATGGGTGGCAGGAGATCTCCCCCAGTGTACCTCTGGGGGAGAGAAACTTAGAGAAACTGCTTTGCCCCAGCTCAGTCCAGAGGTAAGAGAAGACGGCAGCAGAACACAGACAGGTCTCTGTCGTTTTGTTGCACTTGCATCTGTGCCAGTTTGAAGCCCTCTGATCTCTTCATTGCACTTCCTATAGAAAGTCATGGGGCTTCTCTGAGCATTAGCTCCTCCACCATTTTGGTGCACCTCAGCGAAATGGCCTCATCACGCACCTTGCATAATTTGGCAGTATTTAGTGAAGATGAAAACGTGCATGTTCTATCTCCCAGCTATTGTACTTCTAGGTATTTATCCTGGAAAAAGTAGCAGTTGGCATGGGGAGACTTGTACAAGAATGTCTATTGCATCATTATTGCCATGGTGAAAACAGGAAACAACTTAAAACTTCATTAATCAGTGAATACATTAATAAATTGTGGTAAACTTCATAGAAAGCACTTATATGTGGCATTTATAAGAAATGAACTAGGTCCAGTTGCATCGACCTAGATAAAACTCAAATCCATTGCATTGAGAAAGCAAATGGTGAAAAGATGTGATGATAGGACATTAAAAAAAAAAAACAAAATACTATATTAAATACCTGCTATTTAGTGCTATGTACTTTTATCACACACGTAAGAACATGGGTAGGGGATACACACCTACTTGAGAAGAACGCTTTCCTGCAGGGTGGGAGAGAGTGTTGGTGGGCAACGGTGGCGGTTTGGGGATGAAATTCCAGTTTATTTATAACACGTCTTTTTGCAAGTAGAAATTCTGAAGAAGAGTATGGGAAAGTATTTGGTAATTAAAATTCCAGGGGTGTTCCCTGGTGGTGTAGTGGCTAGGCTTTGGCACTCTCAACGCCGTGGCCTGGGTTCAATTCCCAGCCAGGGAGCAGGCAGATGATTCTCTCTCATCTGTCTCTGATTCTCTGTAGTTTCCTATGTGTTAATTTAGTTTATAACTGTTTCCTTTTTCAAGCAAGGGGCTGGTGAAAAAAAACATCTAGGTGGTGTTTGGCAGGTTGTCTGTAACCTCCCAGGCCCCAGTGGGTCAGGATATTTTCCAGTACACTCCCAAGGGACTGAGCAGATGACCAATGTGAGGGGTGGGTCGCCAAAGTGTCTGGGCATTCGCGACGATCCTTCCAGTCATGTGCCACCCAGGAACAGCTCCTTACAAGCAGAGCTGCTAATGGTTTTCTCATCTAACTTTAAAACCCAAAGGCTCTTATTCTACGAGGAGGAAAAGTCAGCCATGAGTTCATTTCTGTTGCCTAGACTAAATGTTGTTGTGTCTATTCTAATCCTATCTGGGGGCCTTGGGCAAGCCCCCAATCTCAGGTAACAGGAGCCTTCCCCACATGGAGCCAGGGAGAGATCTTTGTCCACTAATCCTCTGAAGTTCTCCCTGACCTTTCTGTCGGGGACCCTGCCAGGCAGTGTGGCATGGACCACCTACCCTTGATGGGACATCGTGCACCTAAGATATTCTTACTCATCTGCAATATGTCTTATGCCCATTCCAGCCATGATTTTGCTCAGCTGTTCTCGACACACGCTTTCTCCCTCTCCCCACTCCTCCTCTTCTACCCCTCCCATTTCCCCTACCCTCTCCCCCCCCCCCCCGCCTTCTATTTCCTTTGCACTTCCTTCCCTTCCTCTTCCCTCCTCCCTCCTCTTCTGACTCCCTCTTCTTCCCCACTTCTCTTCCTCCAGAGGAGGCTGGGCTGAAGGGTTCCAGTAGACTGTCCCACCTGTAGATTTCCAGTCATATGAACTCATAAAATCCTCACTAATTAAACCCTCTCAAATTTCTATTACCCCCAGTTGAAAAAATTCTAAACATCACAGGAGCTTTGGCCTGAAAGTTGGCAACGACTAAGAAAACTTGTAGTCAGGGCTCTATTCAGTTTTGACCTTGGGCAAATCAAATGAGTTGATGAAGTAGAGATAATATTCCTTGTCTCCCTCACCAGGTATTATGAGAATCTGACATAGTGAAGCCACTGAGATAAACAGAGAGGGAGATACAAGTGTCAGGGGCCCCTGCTGTCACCTCATTGTCAGGTTGACACAGGCTAAGGACAGGGAGGTGAAGTCACTTGTTCATTCACACAATAGGTGTTCTCTTCCTGAGGAAGTACTCTGGTTAAGAATTTCTAGGAGGAGAATCTTTGAGTTTAATGTATATAAATGCAGCATTTCTCTCCTTCCTTTAACATAAACAGGGGAGGATTTAGTTTATTCATAGTATATGAAAATTTTATATCAGTGGAAGGAGAACATGTCTTCCTAATATGTCATTAAGTGATTCTTTTCTGCTCATATCCAAGTCACTAAAATGTATTCATGTAATAATCTCTACAACAGGGTGAAAAATGAGGCAATAAACGCCTAATGCAGTTGATTAAATGAAAAAAACCTGGCCATTTGTGGAGTGGGGAGTACAGAGCTGGAGAAGGTAGGGTGGTTACTTAAGGAGCCGGGGTGTTTCTCTGTGCTGGTTTTCGGAGTAGGGAAAAAGGCCAGGCTCTGGGGCTCTGACAGCTCTGCTCCCCAATTGGTGATCTCCCAGGAAACCCTGACATTGCAGGCTCTGGGTTCAGGAAACCATGTCTCTTCTTGGCTCTATTTACTGCAATGTAGTCTTCCAGAAAGTCCCATGGCCTGCAAGTCAGGAGTGATGGGTTCTACTTGCAGGTCTGGAACTATTTTGTGGTGTGATTTGGTTTTTTCCTCAACAACTCTGTCTGATCTGTCAAAATCTTAACCACCACCTCTTTTCTGATACTTTCCTTTAACCTCCGGATCCTCCCAGATCTGGGACCTAACTCCCTTATAGTGAGTATTTGCCACCTTGGATAGAAATGATTAGTTTACATGCCTGTCACCCTCATTTAGTGACCACAGCAACTGCCATTTATTTTTATTCTCCAAGTAGACTGCCTGGCATAAAAAGGGTCATTTTCAAGGGTTGTGGGATAAGCAAATACATATCCTGAGCAATCATTGTGGAAACAATATTTTAGGAGACAGCTGTCCTGAGATGAAAGCGATTAAGACTGATGTTCTAGGAGTCATAGAACCTACGCTTGTCTCAAAATCTTTATCCACAAATTAAAGATAGTAGTAATACCTACTTTATCAGGATTCATGTAAAGACTACCTGAGATAATCCACTGTATAAATGCTTCATTAATTGCAAAGCCTCATAAGAAATCATTATTAGAAATCACATAGTCTAAACTACTACTCTGAAAAAAACACCAGATTGCAAAAATCCAAGGTAGAGCTGAGACTTGCTGTCTTCTATGTTTTTACCCAAAAGACATTGTGGTTAGTGTGAAGACCATGGACTATGGGTTCCGCTATAGTAAATTAATCTAGGCTTTGCCACTTAGTAGTACTGTAACATTGGGAAGTTATTTACCCCTCTGTGCCTTGGATTTCCTCATCTGAAAACTGAGGATAATGATAGTACTTAGTGCAGAGTTACTGTGAAAAATAGATAAGTTAATTCATTTAAAGCTCTTCGAATGGTGTGTGGTTCATAGTAAACAGAATATATAGTCAGGGCCCAAGGTCTGGTAGGAGGCAGCAGTTGAAGGAAAGGATCATAAAATCTTGATTGAATAAGATTTTGATGGCTCAGTAGGAATTGTGTAGGTAGATAGATTTTCACAAAAGGGAAAAAAAACCCCAATATTGTGCTAAGGCCTACAAAATAGCTTTTTCTCAGGGTTTTTCATGGCGACTATAAGATCTTTTGGGCACTGCAGGCATCGTTAACTGAAGTAGAAATGCAGTACATATGAGAACTGCTTCATTGAGTTCTTTTATCAGTTTCAGTGACTTTTTTTTTTTTTTTTTTTCAATCACTGGATTGATTTGCTCTATCAACATCAAAAAGAAAACAGTCTTAGGCACTCTCCAGTCCTTGAGTCATTTGCTTTCCGCCTACAGTCTGGCATCGAAATAGCAGTGGACTTAGGTTGTGTCTAGCCTTGGCTGTCTCCAGGCAGGCAACACAAATCAACTTCTTTCTTTCTCTCTCTCTCTTTTTTTTTTTTTTTGCATTTATTTTTTAAAAGACATTAAGGTAGTTATTTTCAAAATGTATGTGGAGGAGAGGTAAACTGTGATATGATGAAAATGCAAAGTTTAGCTTCATGATATTTTCTCCAGTATTAACCATTTCTTGGAAATGAGAAGGAATGAGGAATGATTAGAGAGGAGAGAAGACTGAATATCCCTAGTTGACATTGTCATTTGGGGAACTCTGTGAACCCTGACTGGAAAAAGACCATCACAGCCTCTTGCATTAAAAGAGAGAGGTATTTGACTGAGAAAGAACATCAATGCCTTAGAATGCTAACCACCTCCTTGTTTCAAATCCCAGCCTAGGTAAGATAACACCAGGATGTCTGCTTGCTCAGACCTTTGCCTCAGTTTTCTGTCCCTTGAGAGGAGAAAGTCAAGTATCACAGGAACACCAGGTTTGTCACACCCTCTGAGGCCTGGGGAAATGAAGTGCCCTGTGAGATCAAGCTATTATTAGGAGGAAGAGTTCTCACCAGTACATTCTCACTTGCTTCATATGCACTGTGAGGTGGAAAATGCCAGAAAACCCCCGATTAACCCAGTATAAGCCAAAGCAGGACTTTCCCCAACCTTTCCTTTCCTCCCTCATCTCCCATCTCTTCATCTTCTACCCAGCCTCATTTCTAGATTGACCAGATGTCCTGTTCTAAATGGGGCAGAAAACAACAGTACTGTCCAGCTTCTAATGGAACATATGGTCAGCCTTGTCTCACTGGGCTAAATTCAAGGTGTCAATAGGCTGGCTGACTGTACCATTTGAAATGAAACAGTACCACTGCTTTCTGTCGCGTTTGAAAATGGGACGTCTGGTCAACCTACTCATTTCCCTCTCTTCTCATCAGGATCTCAGAATTTATAATCAATGATCTCTCTGTCATATATATGTGTGTGTGTGTGTGTGTGTGTGTGTGTATGTACACACACACACGCGTGCCAGTTAATAGCCTTAACATGCTCCTATGGTGAATTTTCCAGATTGATTCTTTAAATGTTACTTTGTTCAAGCATTGCAAAAACATTATAGCATAAGGTGCCTCTCTCTAGCATCTGAGGATGGCTTCCTTCGGAAGGGCAAAAGATAGGGACAGGCAATTTCTGTCATGTGTTAAAATGGACATCATAGGTTTATGCTCTGCCAGAACCTAGCAATCTCTGTAGAAAAGAGTGCCTTTCTTCCCTAATAATTCAGAATTGACCTCATTTTTGAATTGAGCCAAGTAACCACAGGGAGGAAGTCCAATTTTGATTAGCCAGGCCAAAGCCTGGGGGCATTCTGAGAGTCCAGAGCATAGTATCACTTCAGTATGAAAGAGGGGGTGGTTTTTCAAAGGAAAATCTGGGTTCTATACCAGAATTAAAATAATGGCTGTATAAGCAAAATAACAGGCACTCACTGTTACGAATGATCTTTTAGACTTGAAACATTTGCTTATACATTTAACTCTACCTAGACAGAACACTCACATATTCTCTACCTTTTCAAAGAATGCCCACCCTCAAAAAGTCCTATCACCATGCACCTTTTGCCATGAGCTTTCTCTGATGCCTGCTGTCTGGGCCATGTGCCACATGTTCTTGTGAGTCATTGACTGTGCATGTGTGTCTGTGTAATCATCACCTCCAATCTTTGAGTAACCCAAGAGCAAAACCACTCTTTTAAATTACATTATTAACTCTAGAGTTTCCATTTGCAGGGAGTGAATTGAATTAATTACATTAAAAATAAATGAATAAACACAGAAGCCATAATAATAATAAATAGGCATAACAATATCTGCTATAATAGATGAATGGTGTGAGCAATCCCTGTCCTGGACTAATTTCTGATTCTGAGATTTTTTCCAATGCTGAAATCATGCTTTGTGAGCTCATTACATGTCATCATTCACTACATCTCCCCTAAATGAGGTTAAGCGGTCATTGTCCTTAAAACTATTGGAAAGAGAGCCTTGAATCATGTGACAGAATATTCCAAGATAGTTTTTGCAATACCAGAATAAAATTAGAAGCATAAAATATTTGAGCTAGAAGGAACCTGAAGTTTACTGGAATTGGAGTCATCTCCTACACTTAGAAAATAAGACACCTGAGTCCAGATACCTACATATTCCCTCAATGCCTTTACCCTTTCAGGGTCTTCTCGGGTCAGCCAGTCGATAATTGTACCCTCCCCACAATTAAATATACCATATAGTGTATATATTTATGTAGTTTATTGAATTTTTTCCACTAAGATGTAAGGCAATAAAGGTGAGCATTTTTGTTCTGACTTTGCTCCCCTACTGTGGAAGAAACCAATTTTCCTTCTATTTACAAATTAATTTAAATATTGATGATTACTAACTGTGCCTGTTCTTTGGCTCTACTTTTCAACTGGTTTAACTTCTGCCTCATTCTTCATTAATAAAATCCTCAACATATGCTCATTTTTTATCTGTATTATAAGAATCATGATTTTGCCTCTTTTTGGAAAAGTTTTTTTAAAACTTCACTGCTGTATGTTGAGAGTCACACCAGTACTTGTCACATAGGAGGCACTAAAGTATTTGTAAGATATATGAATAGTCGCAGTCAGCAACTTTGATTAGGAATGCACAACCTAGTCAGGTAGGTTTAGGGCTGACTTGAACCACATTGTCAAGTTCAGCAGATTTTCCTCTGCCAATACTTCTTGAAAGTTCTTTCTCTACTTCTCAGTGTCATCCACCACCAGTTTCTAGGAAGAAAACTTCCTTTCTGGTCAATGGTTCAAACCCCCATTTAATTACATGTAAACTTTACACTAAATTGTCAATAACTAGTGAAAGACTAATGTGTTAACCTTCTGGGGGTTTTATATTTCTCACAAAAATAAGATCAATTATATGAACTTCTTATATTGTTCAGCACCTCCCCTCCCCCAGCCCATACCCACTGTTTGCACTTGCTAACAAAAAGTAGGATTGTTTCTGGACTTCAGTAGCCACTGCTGGAGAACATTCTTGGAAACCCCTTAACTCGTTCACATACAGGCAGTGTTTTACAAAGGGCTTGAATTAAAAAAAAAATTTTTAACCTCAAGAGTCTTGTGAGGTAATATCATCCCCATTTTATAGATAAGGGAAACAGTCTGGGAGGTGAATTATATTTCCAAAGTGACACAACTAGTATTTAAACCTTAGGGTTCCTTTACATTTGAGTACGTGACCAGCATGTGACAAACTTCAGCTTTCTAACTTCCTGCCCAGAAATGCACACCCCAGGCTGTTTTATGATTGTCTAAAGTACTTGACTGATCTCACACTTCCTTTCAGTGCAGCACTTTAAAAACATAGAATTGAAGAAAAGAATTTTGATCAAAGGCACACTTCAATAATATAAACTTAGCAGAAATTGAGAAATTTTGTGAGTATAACCAAAGGCCTAAAAAAATTTATGTAGTTCTTTAAACATGAATTTCAAAGAGGTGGCTTAAAGCAATTCAGTAACATTTTTCTTCATTTTCGAGCACGTTAAATATGTGTTCTCACACATGCCACCTTTACGTGATCCTAGAATTCTACCAGTATGCAGAGGTTTTTAGTATGTTCCATTGCATGTAGAAGTGTTCTACATGTGATCATCCAGTTCTCCCAAACTGTCAAGCTCTGCATAACTAAATGTTAATAGGGACTTCTGCTTCCAGAAAGATATAATAGAAATAATTGTCTCTATGCCTCCCACTAAGTACAATTAAAATTCCCTGCACATTAAATATAAAATAAACGTGAGACTTGAGAAGTGGAGAGAAGGCAGACCAGCTAGAAAACTGGCTCAACAAATGCTCTTAGAGGAACTGGACATCAAAAGAAAAAAAGTGTCACACCTTATACAGATACTAAAATGGACATTAACTTAATTGTAATATGTAAAACTATGAAACTTGTAGAGAAAAAATTAAAATCTTTATTATCAAGGGCTAGGTAAACAATTTCTCAGGCTTGACATAAAAAATGCAGTTTATAAACAAAAAAAGTAAATTGGACTTTATTGAATTTAGAACTTTTGCTCTTTGAATGACTGTTAAGAAGATAAAAAGAAGTGACACATTGGAGAAAATATTTGCAAATTATACATACAACAAGCAACTGGTCTTGAGAACATACAAAGAACTCCTGAAACACAACAGCATTAAAGCAAACAAGGAAAAAATGGGAAAAGAGGTATGAAGAGACTTTTCACCAAAAGAAGTCCACAAATGGCAAATAAGGCCATAAAAAGATTAATTAACATCACTAGCCACTAAGGAAATGTGAATTAAAACCACAATGAGATATCATTACACACTTAGCAAAATGACTAAAATTTAAAAAAACCAGGGATAACACCAAATGCTGATGTTAAAAATGGGGTCACTCCTGAGCTGCACTGTCTCGGGGGGGCGCAAAGACTGTGAAGACCCTCTTTGTCTGGACTCCCACGGAGGTTGAATGATGACATCCAGGACCCCCAGTTTCCGAGTTAGCAGAAATAGTTTTGCATTCTTCTCCTGCTATATTTGCCCTGTACATCAGCTGAGCTCCCAGGGGCCCATTTAAGATGTTAGAGTGCAGATTTAACCGTGATGAAGTTTATTGCATTGCATTTTCAAAAATCTATAAATGTATGACCTTAGCAATTCTGAAAGCATCATAATTACAGCTTACAGAGCAAGTGGATTTTGATGCAGAGGGTGGTTCCTCTTTGTCAGAGAATCAACCAGAAACAGAATGAAACTTCTGGAGTAAATTGGGACAACCCCACTACACAATCCATAATGAGATAACTTTCTCGTGTCAAAATATCTCATAGCTTTTCTCAGCAGGAGCTTTGTGAGCTTCTGGAAGGAACCTTTCAACCTTGCAGGACTAGAGTAAGCACTGAGGATGTTTTGAGTCCTGGCCGTGCTTATCAAATGGCAGAACCACTCCTGAACCCCTGTGGTGACACCCCACCACCGTGCAACACCAACACAACACACATTTGCAGAGGTGCCTAGGTGTTGGGAGGTAGACACACCCCTAATTGAGAACGATTATGAAGCAGCTGTCTGTTGGAGAAAAGGCTAGGTAGATGGCAGTTCTTCCCGACTGTGACTTACTTAGCAAGTAAGGGGTGAAACTTAGCCGTCGTCTTACCTTGAACCAGAACGTTACTCCTGATGTCTCAGTGTTTGTAAGATGGAAAAACACAAAAAAATCCTAATGCAAATTTATTGAGTTCTTGCCATGTAGGAGGGTAATAATCCTGCTTTCTGAAGGTTTATCTGAGAATTGGCTCTTTGGCATGTTGTCTGGGACATGCTAAGTGCTCACTAAATGTCGTTGTGTGTTGTTTTTTTACTACATTTAATCAAATCTAAGATGCCATGGATTGTAGAATGCACTGTCACTTGTTATATACTAAGGGGAAAAATTCTGCAAAGTAAATGGTGACACACTGCTCTCATCATTTAGACTATCTATAAATGTATGGCGTTATACAGACTTCAGATCTATTTGGAGACATTTTCATCCTGTATTTCTTTTGTGTTTATTTTAAGAGAAAATAGGAACAGATAAGCCAGTCCTAAAACTTCCCACTCACAATTGAACTTCTATGCCTCACTTGTAACTCCGTCATCAATACTGCTTTATAAGCTGTCAGCCAAGCGGGGCTGGAGTTGCTCCAAATCGTTACCACGCAGATTCACCCTCTTTGCCATCAAGAGCAATTGAGATGAAGCGTTTCTGTAGAATCTGTACAGGAATAAAAAGCACAGGTGCTGGGCTCTGATGGTGGCCTTGTGACTATGCAGAGCCTACTTGCAAGGTTTGTTTCAGAAATACTTGAAAACAACTAACTCACCTTTGCTCCTCTCCCTCTGCACACAATTTGCTCCTTGTGGTTAAAAGACTCTTTCTCTATTATTACCTTCAGATTTTTCTTCTAAACTGCTGACATCCATTCTGCAGTTTCATTGCTTACTGGTTTGATGTTTCTTCATGCCCAGGCAGTGCGAATGTCAGTACAACCCAAGCCTGGCTCAGCTGACAGGGATGAGAGGGCAGCACTATGGACTGCAAAGGGTGTGCTCACTTCAGAGAATGGAAAAGGTAGAAAAAGTTGCATCTTTGAAAAGATGAAATAGGGTAATGCAAATGGGCATTGTTTCAGTGAAAGAAAAGTGTGCAGGGACTACCTGTGCATGTGAAATAATCCTATGAATTCTCTCGCAAGTGAGAACTTGTCGTGTAGTTCTGTTACCCATAGTCTCACCTACAGACCAACACCTGGGAACTTGTTAGAAATGCAGAATCTTGTTCTCTACCCCAGATTACTGAATGAGAATCTGCATTTGAACAAGATCTTCATTTGATGGTTACACACATGAAAGTGTCAGAAACACAGGCCTTATTCATTATACCAAATGTATTATTTAACTGGTCTGCTTCAAATGGAGTTTCCCTGCATATGTAGCCCCCCAACCCCAGCTTGTGTTTCTCCCCTGTTCTGCTATTTACATGGAAGAAACTTACTGGAACATCCTCTTGTGTTGGTTGCAAAAGCTGAGATATTATGACATTTACCCTGTTCACTTGTTTCATCACACTTTATGGGGGCAAAAAGGAGGCATTGCTTTAGCAAAAATTTACCCACAGCTGTACAAGGCTGTCTGGGAAGTACCCAGTCATGTAATTTGAAAATAGAAGCATTCATGGCTGGGTATTTTCTGGACAGCCCTCATCTATCCTTTTTGGAAGGCACAAGTCTAGCACGAGGGTCAGCGCCTTCAATCACCGCTGGCTTTGAGAGCTGCCCTTTGTCTGAGCAGCGTTCGCAAGCCCACAGCACATGCAGATCCTAGCTGTCTGGCAGGCTCGTACACTGTCCTTTCCTGGTTTGGCTTTTGCTATTTCAACAGTTGAGTAGGCTTTTTAAAAGGAAGGTTGGGAAGAGCGGCTCCAAAGAGGGACAGAGTCAAGCCTAGAGGTATCATTCCAGAAACAGTGAGCATGTCTCCACCTCAGTTAGCACCTTCTGTTGGAAATCGCACTCCCAGCTGTGAAAGTGGGCCACAGCCTTGGCTTTTGCTCGTCTCCGTCTCCGTCTCTGGCTCCCAAGGCTAGTCTTCAGCTATGTTAATAGAATCAGAGGACTTAAAACTTGCATTTTGCAAATATAAAGTGTCATCTAGTGGCCCACTTTTCAAAAAGCCTCACTTCAGGGAGCTCTGCAGGTTAATTAGGGTCGTTCTGGGTCAGAGACAGGCCTGGAAAGGTGTGTGTGTGTGTGGGGGGGTGGTCTGGGAGGAGGGAACCACGCTGTAGCTTGCAGTCTCTCTCTGGGTTTTGCCATCTGTTGGGATCTAAAAAGCTGATCCTTTGGTGCTGGTTTTGTAGAGCTTTCTCTAGCGTTATCTACAGTCATTTTCCTAGAAAAGGTCTCTCTCTTTTTGAGAGAATAGGAATCACCGTTGGAATCACTGTGTCTCTGACAGTCACCACATGGAAACTTCACTCCTTATTCTTCCATTCATTCACTTCATTTGTCCCCACGTGAAGTGCTTCCTGTGTGCGTCGCATAGGGACAGCAGGGAATGAGGCGCACTTGGCCCAGCCCCATAGCAACCAGCAGTCAGACAGAAGACAGACAACTAGGAAGCAGTCATGAGGGACTGCAGGCATGCTCCAGCAAACTTGGGGCTTCTGAAAGGTCACGAGAGTGTCGGTATGTTTAAAGATGGAAGAGTAATTAACAAAACGGTTTGAACAGAATTGGGATTTTTTTTGGGGGGGGTAGAAGTTCTATGATGTAGTTTTTCTTTCATCTTGTTAAGAATTCATGTTTAAGAATTTGTGTTTCGGGTTAAGCCGCCTTTCCTCAGTGCCTGTCCTCTACAACAGGACAGGGAGTCCTTCTAGGTCACCCACTCTGAGATGGCAAGGAAGGCTCCCCAGGAGAAATGCTGTCCCGCTGAGAACTGGGTGACAGGGAGCAAGGCCCCAGGGAAGAACAATGTCGCAGGAGGCTGCTTAGAGGGCAGGAAAGGGACCAGTGTGTGCCCCTGTGCTCAGAACTGGCATCAGCGGTGCCAGAGAGAATGGAAATATATGGCCAAGTGTCTTCGTTTCCTAGGGCTGCTGTCACAAACTCACAAAAACCTGGGGGCTTAAAACTGCAGAAGTGGATGCACTCACGTTCTGGAGACTAGAAATCCGAACTCTTGTCCACTCCCCTGGCTTCTGCTCATTCCTGCCGGCTCGCAGCACTCCTTGGCTTGCAGCTGCGTAACTTCAGTCATCGCAGGGCCTTTTTCCTTGGTTTTCGCGTGCCTTCACGTGGTGTTCTCTTCCTTGTGTGTCTGTCCCTGTTGGATTAAGGGCCCACCACACTCCAGTGTGACCCCATCTTCATTTACACCTTAATTATATCTACAAGGACCCTATTTCGAAATGAGGTCATACTCACAGGTTCCAGGGTTGAGGATTTCAACATCATCTTTTGAGGGCCACAACTCAACCTGCAACAACGAGCTTCTGCTCAGACTTAGTTCTGCTAAGGACTCAAAGATGAACTTGGTATGTGCTAAGAGAGGTGGAGAAAAGTCCTTTGAGTGGTTGAAGACATTGACTCAGCGTTGGGCAGTTGTGGGTCCTCAGGCCAGTATGTGAATGTCTCTGTGCGATAGTTTTATCATCAGTAAAATGAAACTAGTAGCTCCTGTCTTAGACTGGCTCACAAACAAATACAAAACTTTATATACAGTAGGTTCTACGTTAATCAGAACTCAGGCGAACAGCGTGCTCAAGCAACTGGCAATATTTTTTTGTCAGTTGCTTAAGATGTTGCCAGTTGCTTGAGTTCCAGTTAATGGAGTGTCTGCTTACATTTACCTGGCATCTCCCAGTCCCCATGGGTGCCGGTTAACGGAGGGTCTGCTATACTTGGTTCACAGTTTTATAATCTGTAAGCACTCTGTGTATTAGCTACGTATCATGATCTCCGCAGATACCATCTTATCTTTCCTTGGACCTCAGGTTCCTCATGTGGTGAGGGTCATATCAGATGGCCTCAAGGAGGGCAGACTGTGCTCGGGTGCAGAATGCGCTAAAATGTCCAGGAAAAAGCGAACCACATGACCTTCCCTTGTGTCCCTTGCAGTCAAAAGAGAAACAGGAAGGAGGAGATGCTGGGCATATTCTGTAATCCTCTTTCAGCTCTTCCCAGCTGACTCCAAGGATAGCTTCCAGATAGTGGTGGGAATAATCAACAGAGGAGTTTCTGCTTCCAAACAGCATCTCTAGGTCGTATAAAACCACCACATGTTGACAGGGCTGTTACCTTCCTCTGTGCCCATGCTTTGAAGGAATAACATATTTTTTTGAGGTTGGCAAGAATCAGGTATCAGTGACTTGTTCTTAACGAGCTTCACCAGAAACTCATTTCTCAGAAGTGAGCAAATAAAAACTGTCCCATATTTTTAAGAGGCAGAAGAGCCAGAGGATGATGGATGAGTAGTGGTGGGGTGATAACGCTGTTATTGGGAAGTAATGGCTTGAGGAGCCTTTCAGTTTTCTAGTGTGGTCACTGGGGATTGATAGCAATCCCAGTGATGCTACAAAATGCTTCCACTTCCCTTAACTAGGAAGAGATGAGAGCAGAAGTGCTTTCTACTTTAAGCAAAATGGTTGTAAACACCACGTGCCTCCAAGCTGGTGATTTTAACAAAGGTGGGGCTGTGAACCCGAATGGCAAAAGCATAGGCATGGGGAGAGATGGACACGGAATGGGTAGCACGGAAACTCCAGAATGCTCAGGGTGCTGCAGCTGGATGGATGCTTAGAGACAAGACAAGCATTGTACGGCCTTGCGGTCTCGCCTCCATCCTACTCCCGGGAGCTTCCGGGCCCACGTGCTGTAGCCTTCTGCCTTCTGTTTCCCTGATCACTCAGGGCTATGGTAGTTGAGAAGACAGCTCAACGATGCAACAGTTCGGAATGCTTCCATAGTTGTTCTTGGGAGTGGCTCTTGCAAAGGTGCAGGGACAAAGGCCGAGAGAAGAGAGCCTGGTGTGGGAACAACCTTGATGCTGGATACTCGGCAACTGCCCAGTGCCTTGAAAATAGAAGAAACTCAGCCTTTAATCGAATGAAAGGCTGAGAAAATTATACATTCGGGGGAATGTTCTAGTTCAACGAATTGTAAGTGGGGCTAACCACCACATGGTAATTAAAACATATTCTACTTGCTGGTTAAAACTCTTGAATGAGTGTCTAAAGGCAGCTGGCAGTGAAATACCAGGTCTCTGAGTCAGCAGGACAGAAGGTGGTTAAGTTCCTATGTTCTTCTTTGTAAAAGCCTTAATTGCTTTCTCTGCTTTAAACAATACATACTTGTGGACATGAAATGTTACAGAAAATATACCTGTACTTGTCTAAGTCATTTTCATTGGCTGACCTTTCAATGTCATGGAAGCTCCTCCCTACCTTGGTTTCTCCACGGCCTCCCAAAGAGATCTGGACTCGTGGCAGTAGCTCAGTATGTGAATAGAGGGAAAACTTTGCTGAAAGAGCAACTGTCCATCCAAGTGAGAGATGTTGAATCAAATGTTAAAATTGTAGGTTTTAGAGTGGGGCAGGAACTCTCCTCTGACTGTGACTAATGCTGTGATTGTGGCTCAAAATTCTTGGAGCCTCTTTTGCCCCGTTTATGGAGATAATAATATCTGCCTTACAGAGCTGGTGTGAAGACTAAATGGGATGTGATGATTATCTGAAGCACTTAGCACAATGCCAGATGCGTAGTAGAATCTAGTTCAGAACAGCCGGTGAAAGACATGCTTGCCTGTCATCCATGAGACTTAATCTGTTCTCGTCCCTCTGAACCTATAACCATGACTGGTAAGAGATTTAATGAGCTCCTAGTTCATTTTTTTTGTAAAATTGAGATGCTAATATTTAATATCTCACAAGTCTGTAGGAATTCTTTTGATAAAATGAAAGAACATTTGGAAGAGAGAAGTTAATTTGGAAATAATTTAGAGTCGTAGCACAGCTCCTGATTATTAATATTTACAAGTGACATTCATTCTATGTCAACTATAAAATCTCAGAATTCCTTTCTCAGCTTTTTCATTCATGCCTTGACTATCTTCCAGCTGCCCATTGGGTAGAAATTAATTTAATGAAATCAAACTTAAATAATTGGGAAAGACAGCAGATAGGTCTCTAGAGCAAATATTCATTGGGAACAACTTAGGGTTTAGTGTGCATTGAGAAGACATTGTTGCAGGAGAGATTCTTGGATTGGAGGATCTTAACAATGGCTGGGTTGAATGAATGAATAAATAAAAGCAGTTTCTCAGATCTTGGCCTAGTTGCCAATTGAGGTCTCTTCTAAGTCTGAGAATCAACGACTCTGTAGGTCTGAGTTTCTCTGCTTTTTAAAAATGAGTTTAAATTATTGGACAAAATGCAAAAGTCAAGAGATGAAATAAAGAGCATGTGATTTCATTTTCTTTATCTAAAAAGTAGGGGCAACGTTTCCCTCCTTGCACCTGACGCAGCTGCAGGAAGGAAGAGAAGTAGGTTCTCCGCAGGGCAAATTGGTCTCCCTTTTCTCTGCTAATGCACATTAATGGCCCACAGGGGAAGCCTCTCATTTTTCCGGTGATGTACATTTGCACAGTTGGGCTTATGTAGTGTACTCTTCTCCAGTGCAGTGGTCCTCACACCAGTGCTAATAAAATGCTAACGCCGGAATCAGCGTGCTGCTCACGGGAAGCTCAGTCCTGAGTCCTCGGCAAGTTACCTGTCGGGCCCTCGACCTGTAACCGGAGAGACACAGAGGAACCTGTGTTCACAGCTTACAAAAGCGTATTTGCATCTCGAGATACGGCTCTTGAATCTGTCTCTTAAGAGAATCCAAGAGCCAGCCCTGACCACAAGCTTCACTTTCTCTCTCGAGCAAGTTAGGGTTGTAAAAGGGTTCTCATTTCCTTTTTTTGTTTGTTTGTTTGCTTTTTTTTGTTTGTTTGTAGTATGTGAGTAGTTCCCTGGCTGGGGATCGAACCCAGGCCGCAGCGCTGACAGCACCAGCACCGAAGCCTTAAGCCACTACACCACCAGGGAACTCCCTGGTTCTCATTTCCTAGCTAGGGTCAGAAAGCCTGCAGCCAGAGTTCTCACTGACTGCCGCCCATGTACTGGGCGCTGGCCGAGGCGCTAAGATTTCTACGGAAAGCAAGCATTGGTGCGTGTCCCCACGGTACTGGTGGTTGAGAGGAGCAGACACAGTAATCAGGGGAAGCACATTAACAAATGCATATTTCCCAAACAGATCTACTCTAAAACATAGTACACAGTTCACTGATAACTTATAACAGCTTGAAGAGAACAGGAGCGGAGCCTTCCCTCAGAAAGTAATACTATATGAGCTTAAATCTGGAGAACGATTCAGAAGTAAGTAGGTGAGCAGAAAAGGCAAAAGAATTCCGAAGAGAGGAACCAGCATGGGCGAGAGCAAACGTGGCATACGTGCCCTGTGGTGGGGGGCCGGAGGCAAAGAGGGCCGTGCAGCAGGCCGTGAGGACGAGGGCGAGTGGTTGGAGGTGAGGGCTGGGGAGACAGGTAGGGCAGATCGCTCATGGCCCTGAAGGCCATTTCCAGGAGTGTTGTCTTGACTGTAAGAGTGAGAAGTCATGTCATTCATGCCCTTATATTGTAAGTTAAGGCTCCTAGAGGTAAAGTATATTTGTTTAAGGCTGCATATCCCTCATCTGGCAAAGATGGGTCCAGAACACATGCCTCTGACACCGAGGCGACCTACAGAAAGAACTTTGAACAGTCGTCGTGTTAGAAGCATCCCAATAGAGCTAAGACCTTACGTGGACTTGGAAAATCACAAAGTTGCCTTAGGTGTACATTCCCAACATTACACACTGTATCTTTCAAAATTTTATATATGAACTTGATATAATTACACCTATGGCATATGCTATGACTTCTAAAAACATGTATCTACCAACAAGCTGTACTTATAACTTCGTACCCATTAGGATGGCCAACGTTTTAAAAAAAGTGAGAAAATAAATTGATAAGGATTTAGAGAAATTAGAACTCTTGGGCGTTGCTGGTGGGAATGGGAAATGATACAGCTACTGTAGAAAATAGTATGGTGGGTCCTCAAAAAATTAGATAGAGAATTATCATATAATCCAGTAATTCTACTTTTAGGTATATACCCAAAAGAAATAAAAGCAGGGATTCAAGCAGATATTGCACACTAATGTTCATATTAATAGTAGCATTAGTCACAGCAGCCAAAAAGTAGGACCAACCAGAAGCCCATTAACGATTAATGGGCCAACGGAATGTAGCACACACACACACTGGACTGTCACTCAGCCTGTACAGGGAAGAGAGTCTGACAGATGCTGCCACACGGACGAACCTCGGAAACCTTACACTAATGCGAATAAGCCAGATTTTCTTAAAAGGACAGATTTTGTTTATTTCACTTATAAGAGATACCTAAACATGTCTCAAAAGTACCTTTTCAGTTTACATTATTTGGATAGTTACTTGTGTTTCCAAATTAAGTCTTTTCCCAGAGGATTTGGGACTGGGGTTTGTTCCTCATTCGTGGTGCCCTGTCCTTGAGGGTCAGACTCCTGGAGAGGACCCCTGGAAGCAGCACGATGCACACATTTTATTTCTGGGCAGGGTGTCTGCCCTCTGAGATGACCAGGAGTCTGGACAGTGCTTCAGGTGCTGCAGATGACCGGTCCCATTTCCCACGCACCGTCCCTCTTGGGAAATACCTCATTCATTCAGCTGTGTCAGATGGGACACCAGGGCTGGCTGGCCTGGTCCCCTTTAGGCCTCGACTCTTGGAAGCAAACACGACCCTCCAACTGGAATTGGATAAGCGTGGAGTGGAGGACAAGTCTCACCTCCCCTGTTCGGGTACCATTCCTCTTTACGTGACCTTCAACCTGTGTTGAAACCACTCTTAGTCCTGTCATTGCTCACTTAAAGCTGAAATTTAATCTTTTCATTCCCCTGCTCAAACCCCTTCTGCGTCATTCCATTGTTCTTAGGGGGGAAATCCAAAATGTAGTCTGTAGGGGAAGAGTTTGGGGTAATGGAGAAGATGGTTTGTGATTTTTAAAATTTTTAACCGTCCCTTTACAAACCTTTCTACCCACCTTTATGCACTTGACCTCTTTCAGCCTTCAACACTCTCCCATGAACAGGTTGAAAACGTACATTTTGAATCAAAATAAAAGTACACCCAACAAAGCACTTTCAGAGTCTAATTTTTCCCTTTGGAGGGCATTCCAACCTCTGTAACTTAATTGTGTCTTGAGATTCTTATATCTGGGAAAAAGCAGGATGTTTTAGTCAAGTCCACCATCTCCCTTCCCCTTTTACCCCTCCTTCCCTTCATAGTGTCTCTGGGGACATCCATCTGATAACCATCTGTTGTAATGGAAGGATTATGTGTCCTCCCGGTGGCGGCCACATCTTTGTAAAATTCTGATTCCCAGTACCCATTTGTTTTTTGGGGAATCTGTTGCTCCGACCTTCACTAGATTCAGCAGTGAAATGGAGCTTCCCAAACTGTTCTTGCTCCCAAGTAATGACCTTTGCTGCTATGGAACAACAGTGCTGTCAGGCGTCGTTGAGTTTAACAAGTACTTTGATGTACATCTGACCCCTTCCACACTTACTCGGAGCCTGTCAGGAACGAGCACGCCCGCTGTAAGGTTGACGACTGTCTTAGGGTTTACGTGGTTCGTTCCAGGATTGCCTACTGGTAGAAATAAGAGTGGGGACACGGGCTCTTCTGACTAGTCCACTGCAATTTTGGGAAGTAATATTTAATGCTTTGTTTTTGCTGATTATGAAAGTACCAAGTTCATGGTAGAAAATAAAGTGAAAGCAGGAAAGTATAAAAATGAAAACAGAAATGATTTCATTCCCACCATTCAGTGTGAACCATTGTTAGCATTGTAGTGTGTTTCCTTCCAGGTTCTTACATATATATGGATGTGTATGTGTACAGTAATATGTATATGATTCTCCCAAAACTAGGATCATATTGCATTGCAACTGAATGAGAACAGGTGTGCAGCAATGATAATGGAGCTGTGTGTGTGTGTGTGTGTGTGTGTGTGTGTGTGTGTGTGTAATGTAACCTGGATTTCATTTTCTTCTCCTATCTGTTAAGAATGAAGGAGCTTTCTAGGGCCAGAGGAGGGGTTAGCTCCAATTCAGCCCATTTTTATTTGCTTATAATTTCAGTGAACATAAATACTCCCGAGAACAGAGGGAAAGAAAAATCTATCAGGGCTATGTGGGTGTAACAAAAATCAGACAGGTAGACCTGACTTAGGACTATGAAATGTCACAGCCTTCCACGTGTCGCCATGTTTCCCGGCTGGCTGAGGAGTGACCCCAGAGGGTGACACTGAACAATAGCAGGGAGAGATAAGGAGGCACTGCTGTACAGAGACTTGAGCCACCGGCTATGGTGATAGACTAGGATCTGACATTCTGCTCTGCAGGCAGAAAGCCATGTGACATTAGAGAAGTCTCTGATCCCCAGTTATTTCCTCTGTAAAATGGGGATACATATGTAATTGATGCAAACCCTTTTTATAGCACCCGGCATGTAGAAAGCATTTAACAAATAGCAAATTTAAACGCAGGGGTCATCAGACTGCTTTGTGGTAGGGCGTGGTTCTACCTTGCTTTTGTTGCCTTTTTTGGGAAAGCCTCCACTGCCTTGGTTCGTCTGTGACATTCCTGGATTCTGGCAGTGCCTGTTCTTATCATGAGTCTCTGCTACCTTGGAGACCATCTCTGCCCCCACCACTCCCACATCCACCACATCAGACCTGCTAATTCAACTCAGTGCACCTTCACGAAGGGCCTGCGGTGTGTCATCTGCTGTGGTACCCACTCCGGGTTTAAAAGAACAAAGAAGAACCCAACTCTTTTCCCCCGAAGTGCAAGCCAAGAAATACACCAAAAGGTTATGCTCTGCATACCCAAGTGGAAGGTACAGCGTGCTGCACAGGCCCGGTGCAGGCTCACAGACCATATGAGGACTGGGACCTCACCACGAAGGGGAGCAGACACGTCCTTTCATGTCGCTTCAGAAATAATTCAGGAAGAAGGAGAAGCAAGCATGCCACACATCAGAAGCTGATTAAAAGCCTGAGCATATCATTTTTTCTTCTCTGAAAAAAATTAAAAATAAAAATGAAAAAAAAAGGATTTATCCTGAGGGCTTGGATGATTATTGCTGCCTCCTACAGGGAGGCCTGGGTAATAGGGTCATTTGAGGACAGGGACATAGGCTTCAGGACAGCAGAAGAGAATCGCCACCCACCTCCCACCCTGCCAGCCTCTCTGCCTTCCTTGCTTCACTCTCCTTCCCCATACTCTAGAATTCTTACGTGAACCAGATTCGGGTGCTTCTGCACTGAGGGTGGCACAGTTTTGCCCTCATGAAGCTTCCAATCTACCATTAGATACAGAGAAGTAGCTACAGAGTGGCGCTCTTGCTTGGAGAGAGTAAGTAAGTAGACTCCCACGAGAGATCAGAGAAGGGTCCCCTCCGGGAAACCTGGCGCGTCGTATGTCCTGTAGGTCAGGACATCGAAGTTGAGAGCTGAGCAGTGAGTGGGGCTTGCCCGCCGTGGGGACGGGAAGGAGATTATTATTTCTGGGGAACAGCACGTGCACTGGCCTGGAGCTGAGGGACGATGCCAGGTCACCAGTACAGGTGGACAGTGACGTGCTTCAGCATGGCAGGCTTTGAGGGCACACTTGCGGATGGGGTGGGCTGAGGTGTCCCCGTGCTGGCATCTGGTTGAGACACACGTTCTGCCCTAGCTGTGCCTCTCTCCTGGAGTGCGTGTGAGACCACTGGCTGCCTTGGCTTTCTAACAGAAAATGAAGAACCGGGAGACAGAGCCCATGGAAGGTTTGGGCATAAATATTTTGGGATGTAATTAGCAAGGACTTCATTCTTATGCTAATACAGGAACTTGCCTTTCTCTGAAGCTATTAAGAAAACAACAGCAGCAACAACAGCAATAATCAAAGCCAGGCCATGTCATCATTTCTCTGAGATGGTCCAGAGGAGATGGATCCCTCCCATTGGGTGGGCTTATCCCCAGATCTCAGTGCACATCAGCCAGGGAATGCGGTCTGGAAGGATGGCTGACGCCATGGAGCGGGACTGCCTGGGAGGAAACCCAGGGTCCACCGCTACCTATTGGTGGGGCTTCAGCAAGTCACCGGACCTTTCTGGGACGTCCTATAGATCGGGAATACATCGCCCCCTACGGTGTAGGTTTGTTGGGGGGTTTAGGAAGGATGCCCCCGGGGCCCAGAACATCCGAGGTGGCTTTAGTGGAGGTGATTACTCAGCTCCAGCGGTTCAAAACAAGTCTCTTGGGGAAGGAGGAATTGGCACCAGCTTTGGGCCTTTGTGTTGTATGGTTTGGAGTGCCCGAGCTCTCTGAGTGGGAGATGTAAGGACGACCATCGCCTCTTTTGCATGTATTTCATCCCACCTCCGTGACCCCAGAGTGTAAGGTGCTTCCTTGAATGGTCACAGTAAGATGTCTGTCTTGGCTCCTGAACATCTCTCTCTGTCAGAATCCCTTCCTCTCCATGGGGACTCTCTCGGTTCTTAAGGGCAGCATTTCCCTCCTAAGAGCGTGTCGCTGTGTAGCTTCTGGAAGTGTCGTTCCTAATATCACCAGGGCGCTGCTTTGTTGTGTTTTGTTTGTTTTTCACTGTTGACATTTGACTGATGGTGCAGAAGCAATGGTGGAAGAGGTCGGTGGCGCCTTAGCACACAATTCAAGGCAGTGGCACCAAACCACCCGGGGGCCCTTCTGTTCCTCACTGGCGCACGCCAGCAATGTATTTTTTAAAAAAGCCAGTTTCACTGAGGAATATCCTTTGGAAAGCAGTAAAAGTTATTAGTATTATTAAGTCTAGACCTTTGAGTACACATCTTTTTCGTGCATGTTCTTTGTGACAGGGTGAGAAGCTTACGTTAAGTGTTCCCACTGCATAGTCACACACGGCCCTGTCGCAGGGAAAAGCAGACTGCTGTTCGAACCGTGAGCCAGAGGGGCAGCTCTTTACCCTGGAGTTGCGTATGTTTGTTTGTTTGTTTACGAAACCTTGATTCACTAATCTCCCTTTCTATGCAGGTAACATGTATTAAGTCGTTACTGCCGAGGGGACTTGCTGTGTGTCATCCCATTTGATCCCCACACCCACGCCGAGACCTGGCTTCCATGCCCTCTGCGCTTGGCAGTCGTGCCCAGTGCCATGCAGCTAGTTCGGTAACAGCTAGGAGGCAACCCCTCATCCACCTACTCTACGGCCTATTTTAATACCAGATTTAATAATAATTATAAAGTAAGATAATTCTACAAGTAAACGCCAAACCTACTGTCCCTTTACATGAATATTTCTGTCTCTACTGCCTAAATAAATAATTGTGTTAGTAGGTGCAGCGCCAAAGATTGCTTTCCCAGGGTCGAGGAAGGACTCACCTCTTCACAACTTTTTCTTTTTGGTATGCCTGGTGCTAAATGGTTTTTCAAATAGCAGTTTAACTGCTCATGGAGAGAACTGAGTTTATAAATTTTTTAAGTGCACATCAGTGTTGTTACTCTTTCCCTGGTTTGGGAGTTTGGTTTAGTTTGTGCTTAAAATAATGGATGGATACAATTGGTAGGCATGACACACGTGACTGAATTTGAAAAGGAAGATGTGTTTATACACATACTTTTCCTGTCCGTCTGTGTCTGGGGAGAGGAAAGCATATCTGGCACCTGAAGCTACAGTTGTAGCAGAAAGCAAGCTTTTGAAATACATGGACTGGGGATGTTACAGCTGGAAGGGACACTGTCTGGGAGCTGGTGACAGAGGATGCAGTTCTCGTTGCATCTACGCTCACGTAACGAGGAAGTGGTTGTGTGGTGGGCTGTGCATCATAGTTGATTCAGTAAGTGGGGGAAGGTTTCCCTTCTAAGCCTAATTTCCCTCGTTTGTGAAATGTGGGCAGTGCTTACCCAGAGGGCAGCTTCACACATTGTTCATCGTGGTGCCTGACCCACGTGGGCTCGAGAAACTCCAACTGTCCTCCTCCTCCTCCTCTGGTGCCTTTCTTTCTTGTGCATTAGCATTAAACTCTTTTTTTAAGCCTTCTGAGTTTGTGCATTGTCTTTCTCTTTTCAATGCTAGAGATTTGTAATTTTTATCTCCGAAATATGTGATCATTTTGTATTTTCTGTGGTTCACTTTTAACCAGAACATAGTGTTATCAAACTAAAGTTTCTGTGCCTGATGCTTCAAAAGGCCAAAACCCAAACTGTCAGAGTTTGGAGTAAGGAAGTTCTATTGACAGAGAAGGCACCGAGAAGATGGGAGACCTAATGGTGCCTCAGAGCCATCTTGCTCACTGAGTTAAGGGTCTTTAAGGGATCAGGGGAACAGGAATGACAGAAAAATATGTATATAAACACATTTTCCTTTTCAAATTCAATCATCTGAAGGAGTTGGGGCAAGTTCTAACTGGAGGAACTCGGAGCTTGGCCATTTTTGGTAAAGGGGCATCAACACCAGAATTTTGTGGACAACAGATTCTTGGCTTCTGAAAGGATTCTGCTGTTCAAGTTGCAATTATGTACTAGTTCTTTGCTTCTGTGTATGGGTGGGGGAGACTCTGGTTCTGGGTGCAGGTAGAGGTCAAAGTTCTCTCTGCACATGCTTCAGCGGCATGACTTACTATTTAATTCCATTGTCTCTGAAAAACCACTCTGTCTTGGTTATGATTTTCAGTGGGTTCTGCAGATACTTTAGTTCTGATAGCTCCATGATTCCAGATCCTGCTTTTCTCCCATCATTTCCATAAGAACCATGGAGTCTTTACTAGGAACCAATCACTGAACTTGATATTTATGTACATATAATGACTTTATTCACCTTACTCAAAAAAGCTAATGTCAGCATTATCTCCATTCTTGCACTGAATAAATTAACTGAGAAAGGTTAAATAACTTCAAATTATATGGGTTGTAAGAGATACAGTCAGGATTTGAAATCTGGGCCATTTTAATTCAAGCATAATACCTTACCCACTGTCTTATAATACCAATAGGAACTGATAATATTTAAACTTTGGGCTTTTATAACTGTCGTGGAGTTGGTTACTTGTTTATGACATAAATTTCAAATCCTTCCATCAT
The DNA here is from genome assembly GCA_004026885.1 of Lyroderma lyra. NCBI lineage: Eukaryota > Metazoa > Chordata > Mammalia > Chiroptera > Megadermatidae > Lyroderma > Lyroderma lyra. Next base: position 105,864 of record PVJL010001145.1, on the reverse strand, counting down.
TAATGGTTACATTTAAGAGCCAATGGAGAAGACCCAAACCCATCATGGCTACTGTGCCATCATTTGGACTCAAAGGTGTCAATTACAACTATAGAAAAGCCTATGATTACCTAGATTATCATTCCTCATCGACCCATGGACCATATGTTTCTGGATTCTTCCTCATGTATAGAGATGTTGTTGGACAGCAGCTATACTCCTTGATGTCAGCCTCCAATGTAGGAAATACCCTCTGAGTTATAGAAGTCACAGGTTCTTATAATTAATTCCAATGATCAGGGATTCTCTTATCTATGAAGAAATGTTGTGCTTTTTCAGTATGACTATCTCTAGTTCTCCTACCCCATGAGGTTATTGTCCCTTTGGGCAGCTCTGGGTACAAAATCATTATTGTATTTCTTAGTAATCCATTATATCTACGCCATCCATGAGTTTATTTCACAGGACTTAAATTTTATCATCTTTACATCTTGGCTTCCAAGGTATTACCCACCTACAATTGCATTATCTTTGCTTGTTGAAATTTTACCCATCATTCTGACTTCATTTCAAAAGTCATCTCAGGCACAGTCTTCCTTGATTCTTTCATTTGACGCTATGCCTCCACCTGTTCCCTACCAAAAAGGGACAAAATAACTGGAACTGCCCCTGAACTTACGCAGCATTTTAGTTGAGACAATGAACACTATATACCTTGTATAATTCATTTCTCTGTACCTGTCCCTATTCTCCAGAGCGAGCTTGTCCAACCTGTGGCTCAGGATGGCTTTGAATGCAGCCCAACACAAATTCATATACTTTCTTAAAACATTATGAAAATTATGCATAGACCTGTTTTTTTGTTTTAGCTCATCAGTTATTGTTAGTGTTAGTGTATTTTATGTGTGGCCCAAGGCACTTCTTCCAATGTGGCCCAGGGAAGCCAAAAAGGTTGGATACCCTGCTCTAAAGTCTGAGCTTTAGCAAGGTAGTGATTATATCTAATGAGGATGCTTTGAGATTGCAAGAAAAAGAATGCTCAACTAAAATGGACTTACACAGTAGAATATACCCTTATTTAACTGAAATTCTTAGTTACTAGAGAGTTCCAGAATTCCTTAATTCACTACTCAACAATACTGAACCTGAAGATCTTTTGCTGTGAATCTCTTGGTTTTCCTCCCCTGGACTCGATGGGTGCTACAGCTGCAATCACCACCTGCCCAGAAGTGAACGTTGGAGGAGGAAAGAAAAACAATAGGGTTATCGTCTCTGTATAGCTGTTTTTTACTTGTTGTTTCTTCTTTTGTTTTAATCTTGGAAGAAAATATTTTCCAAGAGTTCTTCATTAGAATTAATGAGAACTGGCTCACATGCCCGCCCCAAACCAATGACTGGCATAAGGAAATGGGGTCATCGACATTGGTTTAGATCAAACTTCAGATCGGTCAGAATGTACGCCCTGGTGCTGGGGGGCGGGGTGGGGGCTGAGCACATCGCCATCTGCCCAACTGTTGAATAAAATTGGAGTTCTGTTAGCAGTCAAGGAGGAAATGGTTCTATTACAAAGGGTCAAGAATACTTGAATATATTGGATCTATATTTAGTAGATGAAATAATATTTGCTACAGCTTTGACCTAGCTATCTCTGCGTTTCTCACAATAGCTGCTAAGATCTCAATGAATGCTTATTGAATGGGATTAATTCATCGATTTGATTTATTCAGCAAATATTTGTTATTTGTCTACTATATGATGACACTGTTCTAAGGGTTAAATATGCAATGGTAAGTAAGATCCGATGGAATCCCTGCCATTAGTATGGAAGTAGTAGCTAAGCTTACTATGTAAGATGTAGAGTGCTAAAAATTTTACATGTGTTCTTTCAATTCTCAACCCTATAGGATAGGTTCTATTAAAATCATATTTCTGATGAGAAAACTGTTACCCAACCAAGTTAGAATTGTTGACAAAAGTGATGAAGGTAGGATTCAAGCCAACTTTTGTTTAATCCTTTTAAGTAATGTATGTGTACATATATGTAATAAACAGAATTGTCTTGTTGTAGTAATGAATTCTGTAATTCTGATTGGAAGGGGGTCTTTTATGTTCTCTCAGCCTTTCTTAAACTCCTCAAAGACCTCTTTTATCTAATGTTCAGGATTTGGGGGACAAGTCTATTCACCTGCATGATCTTTTACACAATGGTTGTCTCCTCTTATCCTGTGACTACTACCTCAGTAAGCCTTGACTTTCGAGGAACCCGTTTGTGGACTGGGACAGTGTAATGTAATGGTCATTCTTATTCCTCCTAACGTTTGAACCACCCTATGTTTACTACAACAAATAATGCCAGACAAGAAATCACACAGTTCAGTAATAAGCAAGATGTAGACAACAAATGTATTTTTAGTTTTCCCTGTATAATATCTTTAAAAATTAAGTTACCCATTCTTAAAAATGGAGCTTTTTCACATAAACTATGTATTTCTACCTAGTATTGAACAACAGAGTGATTAGCAGGGCTGGGGGTGCATGCTGGAGAGAAGTGCATGCCCACAGGGCAGTAGTTGGCGAGAACCGAGTAGTTGCTACCTGTCTTGGATGGGACGTGGGCTCTTCAGTGTCCATTACAACAAACACTTTCATAGCTATTAACTTCACTCATTTGGGTGAATGCTGGGTTAGTCAGCGTCTGCTGTAGCAAACAGCTTCAAAATTGTAGTGCACCTGCAGACATTTACCTCTTGTCCCCATCACGTGAGGTGTGTGGCTCAGCTGGAGCCCTGCCATGCAGGCTGGCTTCGTGAGTGTGCCACCTGTATAGTCCATAGGGTCTTAGGCAAAGACGGGTCTCACATGAGTTTTCATGTTCCATTGTCACTGTTTTGCATCTTTAAATTTTTGAATGAGCAGGCCTAGATTTTGATTCCTCAACAGGCCACCTAAATTACATGACTGGTTCTGCTGCCCAGTTCTGTGTGTCATGTCACTTAGGACTGAGGCTGAAGGAGCAGGCGCCACCAGAGGAGATCCCTCCAGGTCGACGGCAAAAGCTTATTGGAACCGGACTAACACAGCAGGATGCCTCTTAAAGCCACTCGTGGCCACTTCCCATGAGTTAGGCATGTTACACGGCCAACCCCACAGTCATAGGTGGGAGGACGTGCGCTTGATCCCAAGAAAGCATCAACCACACCCTAACTCTACCCTGAAGTTCGTCACTCTGGAGGCCATGACAAATTCCATTCCTCCGTATCGGATGGCCCCTCTGGAGCCACGTTCAAGGCTGAAGTGGATGGAGTGGGCCACTGGATGGCAGGTGACTTCCGCTGGCCTGAAGTCAGTAGTTCCATCTCTCAAAGGCATGAAACCAAGCGTGCTGGCTACAGTTTTTCTCACAGTTTTCCCCTTGTTTGAAGGCCCATGTGAATCTTACTCAGAATGTGCCTGGAGTCGTTTTACTGTGTTTAAGTATTAATTTGTCTTCATCTTGGGTGTAGGGGTTTTTTTTTCCAGCAGAGATGATAAAATCAAGTATATCAGTAGAGTATTTAGCATCAATAGTAAGGTGGGTTTTTTGGTAGAATATTACTGCTTCCCTCTTGAGTATTTAATTCTCCCAAGACTTGGAGAAGCTTCAGTCACGACAGATAGCCCATCTGCAAGTCGGAACCTAACTCCAGGCTTCATTATTATGATTGAAATGAGGGTTTTGACTTCATGCATCTTTACCAAAAGAACATATAGAGGCTTTCAGAATTCTGTGCCTGTTACGTAAGTGTTCTTTTTGACAATCCCCAGAATTTCTTTATTATGGACAAATCTATAATTCACGTGCAAGATACATATTTGAATCTGAATGATTCAAATCATTCAGGGTTGTCCATCACTAAGCTCAGACTTCATAACTGGGCTTCAGGCCATGCATCTAAAGTATCCGGGCTCTGATCACAGAAATGAATGGGTACTGATGGGGCCGGAGCCGATGAAGAAGATGACACAGTAGCAGTAGGGCTGTTGGATGAAAAATCTAGTCAAGAATTTGTACTGAGTTATAATTCCATTGTCAATATTCAGTGTCTGAAATGTTGCCTGCAGGCAGTCTTCATCATCACATCTCAAAGAAGTAATTACAAATATCAGGACCACCTTTGTTGGTAACATCAAGTTTTCAAAGGATCCGTGCACCTCTCCTCCCATGTGCTCATTACAGTAACCAGGTGCCCTAGGCAGTACCACTATTACTATCATTTCTACTTTAGATCCGAGTACAAGGAAATGAAAAACCAGGGGTACAACAACAGACAAGGGACAGAAAAGAGAGAGAGAGAGATTTCCTGAATGCTGGCCTGCTTTGTCTGCTGGGCTCTAAGATACCCTTCATAGACATGAGAGCATTTCCTCCATGGCTGACCTGTGTACACACAGTGGAGGTCAGTGGGCAGGTTTCAGATTTAGAGAGACCTGGGTTTGACTCCTAATTCTGCCATTTACTAGCTGGAAGACCTTGGGTAAGTTACACAGACGACCTCAACTTCATCAATCGCGTGGGAAAATAATGCGTGGTTGGGTAGTGATTATTGGGATGCATCACATATGGTGTGGAAAATACTTAACATGGGCTCTAGAACTTACTACTTCTGGACATGGTGGAATAGCCTTCCTAGACAATTTTGAACAGGTTGAGAAGTAGGAAAGAAAACACTAGAGACAAAAATATCACCTTGTTTACTGATAGAGGCCAGATTGGAGAATGCGGCTTCAGATCGGATCCCTAAATGGACTTGTTCATAAGCAAGCTCAGAATTGGTCCCTAGGCACAACAGTGCTTGTCCAAGGCAGCCCCCGCTTCACAAAGAAGCCTCCTGTACCAAGGGTGACATGAAGGAGCAGTGGATCTGTGCTCCCCAAGAAGGGAAAGAAAGAGGTAGATGAAATCTTCTTAGTTAACTGTAGCCAAATCTGTCCGTCAGAAAAATCTCTCCACACCCCAGAGACAAAATGAATAAGGAGACACAGGCAGACCAGGAGTAATTCTAGTTGAACTCCCATCATAAGAAATGAATTTCAAGAGTAGAGAAATATTCACTTACATAATTTCTTAATAAATCTTAGCCATCATTTATACTGGAGTCCAGCTAGGAGATTCAAGTATACTGCAACATCCATGACTGAAAGAACTCCAAAGTGACAAAGCCCCTTGGTTTAGCAGTATTCCAGGATGAGGCAGTCTTTTAGTTGGGGTTCAAAGTAACCTTACTATCAGGAAGGTGTTACATGAACAAGCTAATTTGTGTCTATGACATACGTCTACTAAATTGTAGATTTCCTTTAGAAGCAAAAGGTATGCCTTCTGTATCTTTTTAGTGCCCGCAGTGCCTTGCAGAGTCTTCACCAATGATTATTATACTGATTGCTCATCTAGCTGTGCATTTTACAGCTTGCAGAGCACTTTTGTGTTGATGATCTCATTTGGACTTTTCAGCAGTCCTGAGATGGAGGGAGGGAGGAAAGGAAGAGGTTATTCACCTCATTTCACATCTGAGACTATTGAGCCCAGAGCAGCTGTGTGACTTGTCCAGCTAATGAAGCAGAATGCCACAATTTGACTCTGGAACTGAAATGTAGGTCACTGACTCTTAATGCAAGGTTCTTCCCATTAATAATTTTTTTTTTATCTGAATGGAACTGATTTTCCTGGAACTGGTTGACCTAATATATATCATCTTAGGAATCCCAGCAATGTTCATAGGACAAGGTATTTGCTTTATTTAGACTTGGAGGGTTGGGAGCCTTGCTTCTCTTAGGGCTTCTGCTGATACCTCTGCCACTTACCATGGGGCTTAGGTTGTCATGACAGTGGGACTAGAGAATTACAAAAATGTCTGAGGAGATAGTACCAACTGTGGAGGTGAATATGATTGTTGTAAAAGGAGACGGCACATAGGCAGAACATCTCTTGTGGGGCTGGATACCTGCATTGTCACTCAGAGATCTGGGAGCCATTAAGAGAAAGGTGACTTGGCAGTAAGACTAAATTAAGTCACTTTTGCCCGGAGTGTGATTAATTAAAACCATATCCCTGTGTCACCAACTTAAATCATACCCCATAGCCTAATGGAAAAAGCAAATAGGGTAGGTACGGTCACGTTCCCCTAACATGTCCACACTCTAACCATGGAGCTTAAAAACATGTTACCTCCCATGGCAAAAGGGACTTTGAAGACGTGAGTAAGTTAAGGATCTTGAAATGTGGAGATTATCTTGGATTACCTACGTGGGCCCAATGGAATAACCAATTGCATATGAGGGCTGTCCGGAAAGTGTCCAGCCACATAACATGAAAACGGGGGCATTGATGGCTGGATATTTTCCGGACAGCCCTTGTAAACCAAGGGAGGCAGGAGAGTCACGGAAGAACACGATACAGTGAAAGTGGAGGTGGGGAGATACAGTGCGTGGCCGAGGGCCATGAGCCAAGGCCTGCGGGCTCTTCTAGAGTCTAGGAGCTGGAAAACTGAAGAAAACAACAACTTTTCTGTCATCAGCAGGACAGGGGAAGAAACGCCATCGCTTGACTTTCAGCTTTGAGACACACACTTTAGGCTTCCGACTGCTGGACTGTGAGATGCTGAACTTGTGGTGTTCTGTGCCCCTAAAAATGTTTAGTGCTTTCTAGAGCAGCAGTAGGAAGCTAATATAAACTGAGAGGGGCTTAGATTTTGGTTCCTGCCTTTAGTTGCCTCAATCTTGGGGCAAATTATTTCTAAGACCCAGGTAACTACTGGGATGATGATAGTATTTTGCTCATTGTGTTGCTTTGAGGGTTAAATGAGATCATAAATGGAAGATACTTGGCACACTGTGTCTAACGCATTAGGAGCCAAATTAATAGTTGTTAAAATTCCAGAAAATATAGTATCTTTTGTTTTTTCCTTTACAATTTTTCATCAGCATCAAAATCATCGAAATTAACTTTTAAATCTAAAAATTGCACCAGATTTATGTATACAACAGTGTACCTCAGAAAAGCTCAGCGTGTGGAATTTCTTTTATACACAAGACAGCAATTAATGGGCTCTGATTCACCTTGGGAATGGGAAGTGGGTTTTGGATAATGTTGCTGGTTACCTCAGAGAATGCAGAGAGAGGCTCAGAAATACAGTCAGCATTAACCATAGACTTGTAGCAAGATGGATGAACTTTCTCAACAGAGACTAGATTTTGAGGAAACCCCTCACCTACTAATTTATATAAATATGATATGGGAAAAAAGGTCAGAAGACCTTTACTTACAATACTGTCCCCTTCACCCACTCAGCTCATGACTAATTCCTACTCATGCATTAGGCCTCAGCTATTATCCTTCTTCTGAAAGGTGGTTCTACCCCCACCCCAATCTTGCTGCCCTGTCTGGGCCGTGTGACCTGCTCGTCCATTCTCAAGGTGCCCCAGAATTAGTCACAGTATTGCTTTGTAACTGCCCATTTTGTTCGTCTGTCTTGCCATCTGTGTAAATTCCCTGAAAGAAGGTGTCGTACCCTTCCTGTTCACTGTTGTCCTGTTCTCTTAGCACAGACTTTAATAAACACAGGATTGAGGAGAGGAAGGATAGCAGGCCCTAGTTGGAGTCCTGCCTTGGATATTATAAGCTTTATGAACTTGTCAAACTTCTAAGCTTCAATTCCTAGTCTGGAAAATACAACGCCTTTTCTACTAATCTCCCAGGGATGTTGTAAGCTTCAAAGAAGGTGAAGCAGAGTAGATTTAGTCTAATACAAGAGGCAGCACAAGGGAGTGGAGAGATACCGAAAGGACGCACAGAGTGTGTGTGTGATTCTATCTTTTATAAATTTTCTTTCGTGAGCAATTGAGTTAATAGGCAAAGACTGTCAGGAGGCTGTAGGAACTCTAAATAATGAGACAAAGTCATGCAACATAAAGGTTGCAATACATGAACCTAAATAAAAATGAGGAAAAACTTTCTGAATGCTTAATGTATTTCAGGGTGAACTTGGATTTCATGAAAGCAAATAAGCGTTGAGTTAGGAAGGCCATGCAACAGGAACCTGGGCAAACACTCAAAGGGAATATTTATCTTTAGTTCATTTTGATCCATCCATACTTAGTGAATGTGTGCTGTGTGGCAGACACTAGGGCTATGGTGACAGATAACTCACAGAAAGCTCACAGGCTAACAGGGAGACCAGGAGGCAAGTGAGCAGGCAGTCGCAGTACAGCGTAATGAGCATCGTGCTCAGCACACGCAGAGCGCCGAGAGAGCACGTTCTCGGGGACGTCTGGTCCATGGAGGGGCAGGCAGCCTTCCAAGAGAAGGCACTGCCACTCCACATGAGGGAAAACCAAGAGAAGGGTGGAAGACCCTGGAGCGATAGACAGTACAGACAGTGAGAGGAGCACATGCAAAGCTCTGGGCTTCCAAGAAAGCAGGAAATGACGGGAAGACACAGGTGGTGCATGCTGAGAACGTGCTGTGAGACGGGGAGCGTGCCAGGGGTCGAATACGAACACCTGAGATGTCACGCTAAGCAGTTTGGGAGTGGGGAGCCATAAGAAGGGCTGTACGTGGGTCCACTCCGGCTGGTTTTAGAAAATCCACCCAGGCGGCGGAGAACACATCCGAGTGGGCAGGACCCTGTGCAAGACGGCAGCCAGGGAGGCTGCAGGGAGGTTAGGGTAGTAGGATCGAGAGAGGTGGCAGTTTTAGGAGCTCTCTGACATGTTGAGGTGTGTAAGAACTTCACCCCCGTCTTGTACTTGGAGATTCAGTAAGTCTATAAAAGTTTGCTGCAGAAAAGACCCAGGTGACAGATGAGGAGACCAGCGCACACTGTCGCGGCGGGCCCGTGACCACAGAGGTGTTTGTGGAGCGCACGAGCCGGCCCGGGGGTCGCCAGGTGAGAGCGTTTTCCCTACCGGCTCCCAGACGCTGGGAGTCCCGGTGCTAGGCCCCCCTCTCGGGGCAGCTGTTGATGAATGCCGGTGCCCTGTTTGCTTTCCATTTTTCTCCCTTTAATGTCACATACATAGATTTTTATGGGCCCCATTTCATCCGCATAACTCTTTTGTTGCCATGGAAATCAGCTTCGCTTTTTCTCCTGTTCTGGCAATTGTGGTTTTATAGTCCTCGGCTTTCAAAAAGATAAGCTGCCTTGTATTTATTTCCCATGGATGCCAGAAGTTGACCTCGCTTGAGACATAACCAACCTTTGCTCCAAGACTCCACCACAGTTATTTATTGTAGCTGATATCATTTTGATTTCTGCCCATGCGATCCGTTTCCAATAAGATTTCTTTGAGTGTTTACATACCTCTGCTATGCAGAGGCTGAGCTCACGAGCCTGCAAGATTAAAGTCTAGGTGGGCTCAGAAGCTGACACTGAGGTGGGGCTGCAAGGAAGTTTGGATCTGGGAATGAGGGAAACAAGCCTGGATCGGAGAAGGAGGCTGATAGCAGAGAATTCTAGTCGCAGCTTAGCTGCTCGCTGGCTTTCCGACCCTAGTCCTATCACTTCATCCAAATCTGTATTTCCTCATCTCCAAAACCGAGAAGGAGGACTAGATTAGAAAAGACCTTTAAGTGAGGCAGTGCATGAAAAAGATAAAAAGTACAACAACTTGATTAAAGGAGGGGAGAAAGAATTATTGTGATTTGAGAGACTTCTTGTCATTTTTATCTTTTGGATTCAAGAGGATTTTCTATCCTTGCAAAAGTCTACAATTATGAGAGTTGTTTTTCTTGTGTAATGTGTGGTTATCATACTGACAGTTTTAAATGAGTGGTAATTTGCTTGCATTCTCCAGTTTGGTGCATCTTGAGTTATTTACGAGGTTAGACAATTAATTTCATGAACTCATCCTAAAAAAAAAAAAAGTGCTACATACCTCATTTCTAAATATGACTACAGTCCCCTTTAAAGTCCTCCCCTTGGGAAGCTGTGCACCAGTGCCAGCATCTAGTCCACCCATCAAAGCAGTTTTGGAACTCTCTTTCTGAGCTGTTGTCATACCCCAAATCTGACAGTTAAGCTCGCGAACTTGTCATTGTGCACTTACATTGGCAGCACTGTACAAATAACTCGATGAGGTATCATAACCATGGCAAACTTAATCGTCAGATTTTGGGAACAATGACAGCTCTGATGGCCATTCCACAAAAAAGAGTTCCAAAATTGCCTTGAAGGGTGGAGTAGGTGCTGGCTTCAGTACATAGCTTCCTAAGGGGAATACTCTGAAGGTGACTGTAGTGACATTCAGCAATGAGGTAGGTAGCACTTTTTGTAGAATGAGTTCACAAAATTAATTGTCCAACCTCGTATGTCTGTGTGAGGTCACTCCATTCACCAATTCTACCTGTAGCTTTCTAATTTGGACTATAGGGCATATAAAAGTATCAGCTTGGTCAATTTTTTTACTGTTGTGTATTTATTTAGATGGTTTAATCAATTAAATATGGAATTTCTAATATACAGAAATCTAGAATTCTATAGGGTATGGATGCAGAAAGAATAACCCATTCAGTAATATTTATTGAACCTAAGAGGCATTAACCACATTGAACACTGATGAGAACGCTACAAATGGTGGTGGAGTCCATCCACAAAGAAGCTGCAGTCTAGTAGGCGTGTCGGGTGGAAGACGGAAGCATTACAATATGATGAGTGCCCTTTTTTTAAAGAGAAGCACACTGGGGTCCCCGCCCAGACGTGGTGGTGGTGACTGCAATGGCAGTACAAAGCTTCTCCGAAGAAATGAATCTTGAACTGAGTCAGTGTTACCTAATGACTAGGGTGGAATGCTGTCACAGGCCAGAGCAGGAAGGGAGTAGGGGGACAAGACAATGCACAGGGAGGTGAGGGCCGAGTCTGGAAAGGTCTTCTCTGTGGCTTTGTATGTGGACAGTCATGCTTGTTGGTCTTTGTTGTGGAGGTGACGTGGTCGTGTATTGGTCAGAGCTCTACCATGGTCATCACAGAAACCAGCTCCAGGTGGCTTACGCTAAATAGCTGTCACCTTGTTGTAATCATCAAAGGGGATTTCAGGGGACCTTAGAGTAGGAATACAGCCGGCCCTCAAAAAGACAGCAAAACCGGGAAGAGGGCAGGAGCCTGAGTGTTTCCTCTCTGTGCCTCTCCTGCTTCCAGGCTTCCCTCTGCCTGTCTGCTTGCGCCTTCCTTCCCAGCGAATGGCCCGCTTTGCTCCTCAAAGCCCAGGGTGGACACCTACAAATCCCAGACACACAACTTAGGATTGCAGCTCTGCACAGACTCTAACATGTAATGTCTCAGGCACATGCAAGTGCATGTTTACAAGGGAGAGAATCAGATCAGCCTAGGTCACATCAAACATCTCCTCTGGTCAGAGAAGCGATAGCCAACATTTTGTCCCAATGGAAAAACATGAGTTTAGAGAAACCACTGTGTCTCCTTGGGGGTTAGAGAAAGGGGTGTGAGGAGATACAACAGTTCTAGAGAGTGGAGAATATCATTGTGACACTGAACGGGGCTGAGAAGCCTTTGAAGAAAAAACAGGGGTGTAAGCATTTTAGATTTCTGAACGCACTACATGTTCATGTTAACAAGTACAAGCAATAGAGCATATAAAAATATAATAAAAAGCCTCATGACACTTCTCCATTTTCATTTTTATTCAGTTATGTATTTCTTCATTCCAAAAATATTAAAAATTGCATAATACATGCAAGGCAGGATGGTGGGTACAGCAGACGATTGGGATAAGACACAGTCTCTGCTTTTACAAAGCCTGTAGTCTTAAAGTATCTTTAAAATATTTTTCTGTGCATCCATCCAGAAATACTGTATGCATTTATAAGAAACATGTGTATGGCTATATTTTGAATTTACAGATCATTGCATTTATTTATACTGTCCTGAAATTGGCTTTTTAAAATTTTAAATATATATTTTGTTCATATTTTTATGTTAATGTGTAGACCTCCTTCCTCCTCTAAATACTTCCTAGGCTGTGGAAGCATTATTGAGTTTTTAATCATACACGCAGGTGTATAGGGCATTGTAGCTTTTTTTGTTTCTCTAACTCGATTTTCCAATGAGTCCTTTCACCCCTGTGATGGGTAGATGGGATGGTGGGGTTGGGTGAAAGGATACAAAACTTAAACACTTGCCACGTTACTGATAAGAACTCCTTTTTTGATTTAAAATAGTTTCTACTCATTTAAAAAAAGTGTCTCTTTGATGAATTCCATCTCATTTGAGTGGAAGCTTGGTCTTTTGGGGTTTCTCCTTGTTGCTCCCCAGGAAGGCTTTTGGTGTATCAGAAATAGATCAGGTTTCATGGTGTCAGAGGTGGGATCCTTAGGCAGTTTTATGGATTCTCATGGGTCTCTGTTGTGACAAGATCAGGCTAGTCTGGTTCCTGCACATCACGGCTGGTATTCAAGGAGGTGCAGCCAGCTGACCAGGATGCCATCAGCCATTCTTGCTGTTATGGACCAGCCTCATTCTCCACCCAGTGCCTGAATAGCCTGCCTCTGTACACTCCCAGTCACTGAGCCTCTGTGGCAGGGGCTATTCAGTTTTTATAAAGACCCTATGGAGGGGATGAAAATGCCATGGAAAGGACTGACTGGCTCTCAGGGACACACTATATTCCTACAAGTTATGTCAGAATGTGTTGCTCCTTTCCATCCTGCAGTCAGTTCTCATTGCTTGCAGCCATTACAGTCTATAAAGTTGTCATGAGCTCTGACGTAGCGATGGAACCATTGCTCCTAGGGGAACTACAGCGTTAAGTTTCTGCCACCCTCTAGTCACATTATCACCTGATCAGTATATATCCTTGCCTTATGTATGTTTCTGTCCCAAGACCTCTCGTTTAATATGTATTGTTATTTTATTAACATTAAATTCATGGCCAGTAGCACTGTGTGTAACTCATGCCTGAACGAAGCTTATCTTGGGCGCTTATTTTCTCCATAAGACATATCACATCCCTCTTGAGCTTAGGAATAGCAGACAGCACCTCAGCACCGTGCTGGTGGACGTGAGGGGGCTCTTTTGAACAGTGAGATCACAAATTAAAACACAGAAATGCAGAAAATGAGACACTAGATAGAATGCACAAAGGGCACTTGCTTACAGTATGAGAACTGCAACAAGAAGGTAGTGTCATCTTTTGTGATGTCAGTTGGGACTATGCACGTTGGGTGATGCAAAGTTGTGCTGGTCTATCCGTGTCCACGAATGACCTGTGCAAAGGCACTGTGAGGTGAACACTTGAAAGCTGCAGTAGTTATGGAGGGAGACCAGGAGAGCGAAACAGCCCCTCTGTCCTCTTCAGAGTCATTCTTATTTTTCCGGGGCCGCTCCTGTTGCTGTGGCTCCAGCCACCATGGAAGTCACATTCTGGAATTGCAAATAGCCAGCTGATCACAAGCCACCTCTGCTTTCAAGTTTCCTACAATTCTTTTTCTAGTATCACTTCGTAGAAAAGGGGTATCTAGTGAGGTATTCAGTATTTGGTCAATTATGGATGCATGAATTTATAGGTTATTTACAGGGTGTTTACAGGCTTAAACCACTGAAAACAATTTGTCATTAGACTTTCCTTCACATATTTATCATCTCTGTGGGAGGAGAACCCCAGGAAAATTACTAGCATTGTAACCACCGGATCAAACAATACATGCTCTTAACATTTTGATAAATACTAGGAAATGGCCCTCTGAAGTGGTATGCCAATTTATTTATCTTTATATTGAGATAAAAATACAGAGTAAAAATGTACCAGTAGTCCCTGCAGGTGGTGGTACTGATGCGTGAGGGCTTCTGGAAACAAAGTCATCCATTGTCACCTCTGTTTTTCATAGTTCATGGCTGGATACTTGCTGAACAGCCCTCATATGTGCTAAGGAGCAGAGTATGCCAGTTATCTCACAATTTGGCCAATAGTGAGTATTGTAAAATTTTAAAGTATTTCACCAACTGAGGAGGTGAAAAATGTTAGGCCATCTTTTTAATTTGCTTTTCTTTAACTGCAGTGGAGGCTGAGCATCTTTGCGTGTCACTTGGCTCTCTCTGCACTGCCTCTCCCCATTTTCCTATTAGCCCAGTTATTGCACTGATTTCTAAGGGACTTCTTTTAACATTAAAATACTCCTTTTTCCTCATATTTAGTTTAAGAAGTGAATTACGTGGACACATGGGGAAAATATCAACAACATGAGATCATTATGGGAGCCAACTGAGTAGTAGAAACAAGTGCCAGGGGCATTCAAGAGGAGCTTCAGCATAGCACATGGAAATAGAACACTTGTGCCACCCTCTGTAGCCTGGATTTGTGGGCCCTGACCTCTCCCTAGATTGGCAGCCTTGTCGCTATGCCATGGTGACACTGCATGACTCCCTGCTTCACGTGCTTCCCAAGGTCCTGCCATCTTCCCTGGAGAAGTGATACAGAGGTCTGAACCCAGAGCAGAGCCAACCACGCTCCACACCGCCGCCGCCGGCTTCCATGGACTCAGTTCAGACCAGGAGGAGTGTGTGCACGTTCTCACCGTAGCACCACAGGTCAGGGTCATCGTTCGTACAGCTGCCACCACAGTTCTAAAGCCTCGGTGAACTGAACAGAATTGAATTGAACTAGGATGGGCTGGGGTGGTAGAGGAGGAGGATTGCCTGGAATAGGGAGATGGTTCATGTATCTGGAAACATGAGTTGATTGGAACAGCAGCAGCTGAATTCTAGAAGGTGGTAGGTTGTGGTCAGATTGTGGACCTTTGCTTATCAGCCTGCATCTGTGGGACTCCAAGGAGGCACTGGGGGGACGGGGCAGTGGGGGCCCTGCCTGGAGAAGCAGCCTCACGGTGGTGGTGCAGATCCAGCCACTGCAGTAGTGGGTCCTGGAAATGCAATTTACAGACTCTTTGGGCAATTTATTTTATCTCTGAAAGATTATTGTGAGAATTCTAGGAAATATTGCACAGAAAGGTGCCTAGTCTAGTTCTTAGAAAATAGTAAGTGTCTGGAGGCATTTGTGCATATTGATAGCAATAATTATGACCAGCAGAATTCTGTTTAGAAGGGAAATAGTACTTCTATATTGGGAATCCATGTTTTAACATATTAGTCTCTTACCACAAGGCATTTAGTTTAGTTATTTTTTTTTCAAATATCTAAAGTTGTACCACATGCTAACATAGCCTGAAGCATCAAATATAACTGAACACCACTTAAAATACTAAAAAGCCCAAACAACAGCCCCCTCCCCAACGTGTAACAATGGGAAGCATCTCATACATAACCATGAAGAATAAAAATAGCCTCTGTGGCCAATCTGATATAGGTTGATTTTTGCATTTGTTTCTTAAGTTTAGAAAAGTAGCAAATTTAATCAACTGTGGCTACAGAAGTGCAGAGACAGAGATAGTCTTTCTCCGAAATACTCTTCTCTGCCTTCACCAAGAGGCGAGCCAGCCCATATAGCGGTAACTTAAATGTGACAATAAAAATGTATGTAAGTAAGCCATATCTCTGCCTTCTGAGAATTTATGCTGTGGTTAGGTGGATCAGATACTGTAGTTTGGTTAAAAGAACTCAGGATTTGAAATTTGGAAAAAAAAAAATTGTGTAATTCGGAATCAACCCCTTATGTAAATGGGACCTGGCATACCCTATACCCCCCTGAACACTTTCTCATCTGTAAAATAATTGAAATTAAATAATTATTAATACAACGGTGATGGTAAGTAAATGAGTATGTAGCATACTTCGCAGGCCCCATGTAAATAGAGAACATTTTGTGTGGTGGAGGAAGGGTAGAAGGAATGCTGCATGAGGTCAGAACTTGATTCTTGCAACTCAACGGTAGCATCACAGCTTCTTCCCTGGGCCTTAGTTTCTTCATCAGTAAAGCAGGATTGGACTGAATCAGTGGTTCTCACACTTAGGCATGCATGCATCAGAATCACTTGACGAGTCAGTGGAACAGATTTCTTGGCTCTCCTCACACAGTTTCCAACTCGGTAATCTGGGAATTTGCATTTCTAACATGTTCTAACAAGTTCCCAGGTGATGCAGAAGCTGTTGGTCCAGGGAACTCTCTTTGAGAATCACTGAACTATTTCATTTCTTCCCAACTTTTTCCAGTAAGAAGAGATTTCTTTCTTTTAGAAATTCAAGGCCCCAATCCTGTCTTCGTCATCATGATAGTTGTCCTTTTAAACAAACCTATAATGATAAAAAAAAAGTCACTATGAATTTAGTGGATTTCAAATGAATTTTTATTTTATCCATTTCAACACAGTCCTCATGTGTGTTAAAAACAGGTGCTATTCCTTCGCGTCTGTATTCGTCAGCCTCTTGCTAATGGTTGTGTGTTTTAAATATCAGACAACACATGGAAGTATATTAACAATAAATTGCAAAGCAGAATTGCATGTCTTGGAAAAATGCAGGATTTTTGTCAAGTCTATTAAAACGACGCTGGAATATGCTGCAAATTTACTGACAACAAAATACTCTAACAGAGTGAGACCAGCCAATGCAGGAATGTCAATCACCAAGATAATTAAACAATAGGGACTCCGAGCAAGGTTGATTTGAGTGTTGAAGGTAAAACAGAGGTTCTTGGATAGATTGACAGGCTCACAAGTATTGTTGCCAAAACCAACCTGCTTAACTATAATGTTGCACGCATGCAATAAAAAATGTTTTCATGCTATCATATGCTTTTCCCGGAAAGATGACACCATTATCACTCACAAACTTTGATTCATGCCTTCATCATTCTAACCATTAGTGCATAGCTAAAAATTCTGGATATTGTTAAATATATAAAATGGTAATTTCGAGATAGAGTCCCAATTAAGTGTATTTTTACTATATTTATATTTACTATATTTATAGTTTAATACAAAACTTGAGCCTATCTTTAAAATGGGGCCACTTTAAGTACCTTTTTCTTTTCACGTAAGCCAAAAACATGATTACCATGTTTTCCCTTGAATGGGTGGAGCAGATTTTTTCCCCTGGGGGCATTCATTGCTACTTTTATAATTATTATCATCACTGCAGTAACCTTAGTTATCATTTTCCCTATGGGTAGTTTATCTTTGTGCCATGCCCTGTGCTAATTGATTCAAATTCATTTTCTTCCTTACTCTTTCACTAATATAAGCAACACACCCTCTGAAATGATCTGTCTTGTCACCATGTGTCCTCGGGGCCTATGCGATAGTTCGTCCTAATTAACGTTGTTCAAGATGAATGAATCACCAACAGGCCCTTTGTACATGTGTTCTCTCTGACATTCTTTATGCCATTCTTTGCTTTGTTGCTCCAATTCCTTCTCAAAATCTAAGCTTAAGTGTCACTTCATTTGAAAGTCATTCACTGATTCCCCAATCTATAGTAGGTTTTTATTTTGTAGTCTCTAGACTTTCTCTTACAGAAAATATTCTAAGTAGCCATCCTATAGTTACACTTACTCCATGCATCTCATTCCTTGGAACTTAAGCTCTTTTAGGGAAAGGACAATCCTTTTATTGCTCATCTTTGCATTCTCAGGAATTATCCCTGTGTCCTTACAGAGAAGGTGCTCCACATGTATTGGTTAAAAAAAGGAACCTATTGGGTAGGTCATATTAGCCCTATTCGACTAATGATGAATTTGAGACTAAACTAAATGACTCAAGGTCACATGAGAAATATCAGGGCTCATTTAAAAACTCAAGGTATTGATGTAGCTGTAACTTTAGAGTGATTGTCAGTTATGGTTAGGTGTCCACATATTTCGTCTCCTAGCCTTGCCACAACCCTACCAGGTAGATTTTATTCTTTCTTAAGTGAAGACTTTGAGGCACACTGGGTCCCAGTGACTTTCCTAAGTGCATGGAGCTAGTGGATGGTGGAACTCGGGGTCTATTTGAGCTCAGAGCTTGCATTCTCTTTAGTACACCATGCTGCCTGGCATGTTGCCCAGGTGTGAGCTTGTGCACACATATCTGTAGTAAGCGCACACATGTGCTTGTGTGCATTTAAACACCAAAGTTTACATTTCTAGCCTGGAAAGTTGCCAGCTCTCAGCTCAGTAACCGTCTTGTCTCGCCGCAAACCTAATCCGGGGTGAGGAGTAACACAGATGAGTCTCTCTGCCAATATGTTTCAGTCCCAAATGCTTCTGCTAGGCCATATGGCTTTTTAAGAGTCACTTGCAAATATTAGGTAAGACTTGAGAACAATAATTAAAAATCATAGATCAGAAGTTAATTAGTCCCTAGCCTCCTATAACACCTGGCCACCAAAGCACTCAACTCCCGTGAATGACCTGCAAATCACAGGCCAAGTCAACAGACATGAAACCCACTTCCTCAGCTGGGTAGTAATCGAGACAACCTGCAACATATGCAGAGCAGTTTAGAGTATCAAAGACACATTTATATTCATAAACTTTTTGTTATTTTCCGGAGTTGTGTGAGCTTGGCCAAGCGGATATTAACATCTTTTTTTTTTTTTGGGGGGGGGTTTGCTTTCATTTGGTGACATTTAATGACCCATTAATAAATGCTGTGATCTTCACTGAGTATTAATACTTTGTCTCTCGATGCCATTTCGTCCTTGGAGAGAAACTCTGTAAGCTAGAGAACATCATTGTTCTTATTTTATGGATGGAGAAGCTGAGGTTTGGAAAGGTTCAGAGCCTTGCACAGAGTCATCTGGTTGACGTGATCAAAGCCAGAACCACTGCCACATCGCTCACATCAGCACTGTCATTTTCTTCTATTAGCAGGTGCTTTCTGTTAGCCCTCGTGATTGCTTTGCACAAATTGCTGTAGTTCTAGTTTTCATGAGGATACTAAGAAATATGTTAATACCATTGTCCCCATCTTACAGGTGAAGGAACTATAGCTCAGAACAATCAAATGGCTTATCCAAGGTAATACAACTGGTGAGTGACACAGGCAGGACTTAAACTTGGATAACTTGTCTTTAGAGACCAAAATCTTAATTATCTATTCCACTGCATCCCTGGACTAACTCTAACTTCTGACCCTTAGCTTCGTTTTTCATAGTGATATATTGTTATTCTGTCTCTAACATGTGCAGGATTTGAGAATATTTTTTTTTCTTGATAAAGTTTCCTAATATGCATGAAGAAGCAATTAACCCCTAAAGAGTAGGACTTGGCCTTCCCTGGGTGATGGACTAGGCGGAAGAGGCATACATTTAGGAAGTTTCCAGAGGGCATCACATTGCATCTGACCACGGGGCTTCCAGTGATTGCTGGCCACGGACGATCATTAGCAAACACCCATGAACCCTTCGATGTGTCTTCCCAAGACTGAGCAGTTTTGGGTGAATGAGCCAGTCACTCCAGCAGAGGTAATGCCATATGGTGATTAATTAGGACCAGGTGTCAGAGTGATCAGAGACCTGAGGTTTGGCTGGGGCTTTGCTGATGGCTGGGAGAGAAGGCAGCCTTCGTGCTGCAGGCTGCGATAGGCTGGCTGGTGAGCACTCCAGGTACGAGTATGGCAGTATCATCTTGGTGAAAAAATACATCAACCTGGGAGTAGTGAGACACCTGGTTTTAGTCCTAGCTTTCACTTCATCTGCTTTAGGTTTTTACTTGCCTTGTCTCTAAAATGAGGGCGGAAGACCTTCTTGGCTATTTTACATGAGAAAGCCCTCTGAGATGTCTGATTCATTCACTCACATTCAACCCATGCTGAGTAAGGACCAGCCATGTGCCTTCAGCTACAGTCTGGGTTCTGCAGATAGACCAGCTGGATGTCTATGGACTTTGGTGCCAGAGTAGGCTTTTCAGTAAGCCCAACCCCACTCGCCTTGAGTGTCTCCACAGTATTTGTTGTACTTAAATGTGCTTTGTAACCTCTAAAACGGGGCTCAGAAAACTTTCTACAAAGTGCCAGATCACAAATAATGTAGGCATTGTGGGCTGGATAATCATGGTCTCCATCTTGACAACTCTGCCATTGTGGTGCAAAAGCAGTCAGACAACATGTAAATGAATGGGAGTGACTTTAGGTTCCTTTGACCCCTTGCCGGAAGCGCTGTATGAATGTGCAATGCTAGTGTTTTTGTTTGGTCACTACTACTCACTCTGAGCATCCAGCTGAAGACCCTCCTCTACTCAGAAGTTGGGTATCTCCATCTCATTCTAACATACCACTCTGCCAACCTCCTCCAAACAAAGTCACCTTTATTGCAAAACTGGGAACCTCGTTTTAACATTAACAGTCGTGTCCAGCTTTGACGGCGTTCACTCTGCTCTGCTCTTCAGATCTTTGCATGGCAGACTTTTTCAGGATACTCAGGCCTCAGCTCAAATATCCCCTTTTCCACTCAGGCAGTTAAGTCCTTATCACAACAATCCCTTAAATCTCCTTCATAAATCATCAATGGGACAATACTGAGCTTACCTGCTTACCTGTAAGATGGTTGTACCTGGGAGTAGGACCTCAGGTGATGTTAGGTTTATCGTATTCTCCACAAATCATCTGAACCTTCTAGTAGGTAAGCTGCATGAAAGCTGGAATGCATCTGCCTTCTTCCCAACATGTAACGATTCCTGGCACGATGCTCACATTAAACATTTGCCGCTGGAGTGGATGCCCTGAGAGCCTACTCTGTGCTAGCCATTACACTGAAGCCTTTCACACACACTTTCTTACTGAATCCTGCTGACACTTCTCTGGGGTGGGTCCTGCCTTTAGCAGAAGTTCTAGTAGGGGAGTATTCCCACGTCACACAGTAAGCCCGAGTCAAACCCGGGTCTGTCTGGATCCCACCCCTGGATTCTTTGCTCTTTTGTTATCTTGCCACTGCTTTGTGTGGTCTTTTCTTGGTTGAAAACACCGGCTTTCTCCTTTGCTTCTGAATAGGTTTTATTTACCCTAATTGAGGATAAGTGTCCTGAAGGAGACATTTCTCATGTTCTTTTATCACGCACATGCTGTCTTCAGTTATGCTGAGCACACAGTAGAAGATTAATATTACTATTTTGCACATGACTTGATGGGCAACTGAAGGAATTCCTCCCTGTGAGTTTTAGTGCCATGTGGGATTTCGCTCTTTCTCCAAATGGAGTTGCTTATAGTTCTATTGTAATCCCATTCCCCCATCCTCAGGGACTGAATGCACTTTGAATACTCTAAATACAAACACTTGGCATCTCTAAATAGCAAAGTAATTATAGGTGGTACCCCAGGGGCTTCAAGGGAGCTGCAGCCTCCCACTTCATTACCCAGGACTGTCACCGGATGGGGACAGGCTGGTGCAGAGAGGAGACAGCTTTCACTCCACAATAGTGGGATGCAGGCGGATGTATTTTTATGTCCCTGGTGCTTCTGCCCACGCAGAGAAAATGGACATTGGGTGCTTCTTCCTGAAGGTCGCTGTCCAAAGAGCTGGTCGAATGCAGGCCCTCGGCCAGCAGGGGCCACTGTGCACACGCTCTCACTCACAGGGCTCTGTTGAATTTAGGGCAGGAGAGGGCTGGTGCTAATCCGGGAGCCTGGCGTTGGCACTGCTCCCACCATCCGTCATGAGGATCCATCCCAGACACGCGAGGTGATGACGGTCCATTGTTTCTTTGTGTCATGCACCTTCTTAACCTGGGATGAGGATACCCTCAGACATTTGTCCAACAGATCTCTCTAACTGCTGCTCCATTTTTTTACTCAGACCCCATTCAACTGAAAGTTCACAATTTTTTCTAAATTATATCGCTGCAAAGAACAAATACTTATGTATCAGAGTAACTCACTCACTGGTCTTGGTAGTGAGAGCCATTTGAGAGCCATTTACTGTGGATGGGGCTTGGTATTTATTTAGTCCAAGGTGTTAAAACATTTTTGAGCACAATTCTGTGACTCGGGTGCTATTCCCAATGAGGAGAAAGCGTTATTTCCTAGGATTCTCATATTACAACATGAAAAAGATCCCATTACCAATTGTGTTTTGCAGATGAGGAAACTAAGGCACAGACACATGACTCCCGGACTTAAAATGCTGCCTGTCAGGGGGCATAGGCGTGGGTGCACATGATGAAAATACAAAGCAGAGGGTGATACGGGTCGTGTCCGAGGTGGAATGAAGTATCTATGTGGGGATGGAAGGTACACAGCAGGGAGACGGCCTGCTCCCCTCCCACACACGCGGCAGACCCTGCCCGTTAATCATGACACTCCTTCCTACTCTTCCCTGCGTGTTAGGCCCCAGATCTGCCCTGAGAATTTCTTTCCACAAAGCTTTCCTATAACCATGCTAATTGATCAGTTTTCACTTAAAAACAAAATAAAACAAAACTGCTTGTCATTAAGTGAGCGTACGAGATGGGAGAGGGTCTTTCCCAGTGGAGGCATGAAAAAGGAAAAAAAATCGGTTGGCATTTGAAATTCATTCATTCACTCAGCGGATACTGAGAATCTACTTCCTGCTTTACGCTGCACGGGAATGTGGCGATGCCTAAACCAGGGCCTGCTCTTGAGAGAGGGAGTAAGTGAGCTTTACAAAACACAGCAGGTACGAGATTGCATCGGATAGTGTGTGCTCCTAAGAAAAATGATGTGGGTAAGTACGCTGAGGGTGACAGGGCATCAGAAGATCACGTCGTTAGGGAGGTCCTATCTGATGAGGCGACACATGAGACCTGGTGGAAGGGTAGAGGGTGACGTGAATACCAGGAGAGTGTTCAGACAGAGAACTCCGGCTGATCACCTTTAGGAGGGGCCGGGTTGCATTTCTCACAGACTTGAGCTCCTCGGGGTCTCTCAGGACCCTCGCCCACATCCAGGATCCTAACCTCGGTTACAGCCTTCACGGACCTGGCCCCTGGCCGCCTCTCTGAACTCCCCCCCTGCACCCAGCTATCCTGTCTTCCTGCTTTCTCAAACACATCTGCCTCGAGAGCTTTGCGCTTTTTGGATACTGTTAGGTATCTCTTCCCTTGGAGTACTTCTAAGTACTGGCAGAGACGTTAACTCACCTTCCCGCTGCAAGCTTTCTGTAAGTCTTCTGTACACATACACATGGGAAGTTCATGGCCACATGCTCTGAGCTAAGCAGCAGAGTCCCAAGTCTTGGTAAGTGTGACTCTCCTGTTTTGGCTCCGCCGCCTGTGATTCTGGTGGCCAGTTAGTATTAGCATCTTCTCCTTAAATGTACCAGGATCCTCTTTCCATTCAGGGTCTTTGCCCTTGCCTTCCCCTTGGCCTGGAATATCCGTTACTCAGATTTTCATGTGGCTGTCTTATTTCAAATATCTTGTCCTCAGAGACACTGCCTATATCAATATCAAAAAACAGCCCTGCACGCCCCTCCTCAGTTCCTCTCAATCGCATTGTTGCGTTTCATTGTCCTCCCAGGACGCGGGACCGTCAGAAATTCTCTTCTGTGTGCGTTTGCTGGTTCTTCCTGTTTTGTGAGGACACAGGCCTCTCCTGTTGTTCATCACCGTGCCTCTGCGTGCTATCGGATAGGACATGCACTATCAATATTTGTCAAATGAATACTGGATGAGCACATTTAGGGTGGGAAAACTGTGACCAAATGGTGGGTTTTATCTCCCTACTCCCAGACTTAACACCCTGCAGGATTTCC
This sequence comes from Lyroderma lyra, assembly GCA_004026885.1. Lineage (NCBI taxonomy): Eukaryota > Metazoa > Chordata > Mammalia > Chiroptera > Megadermatidae > Lyroderma > Lyroderma lyra. Next base: position 82,258 of record PVJL010001145.1, on the reverse strand, counting down.
TAAAATGTCACCTCCTTAGCATGACCAAAGTACCTTCTCTTAGCTTCAATGCTTGCCACTTACCTGTGCCCCTGTTTCAGGCCTATTAGCATTGTTGGGTGTATTTGGGCTTTCTCAGCTAATGTTCCTTCTTTCTACCAGATAATTCACATCCATCATTTAGGGCTTTTTTTTTTTTTTAATGAAACTTCCTAGACCTACAGATGCCTTTCCCGACAACACCCACCCCAGTCCCATTAAGAAGTCCTTCGTAGATGCCTACAGAGCTCTTGTCATCCCTGTTGAGGTCCTGAGAACACAGTCAGTTATATATTTAATCATATTTTATACCAGCCTTTAAGCTTTGTGAGAGCAGGGAACCTTGGATTTTAGTCACCAAGACTGATGGCTTGAGAAAAGGTAACCTCTCAGTAAATCTTAGGCTTAAAATGCAAAGGTTTGGAGAAAGTATAAAAGGTGAAAAAGTACGTTAGAAAGATTTCTGACTGTTTACCGTCATGGGCTCTCCGGTGGCATCGGTAGGGTGCCTACGGGTCAGGTCCTTGAGCACAGCTAGCTGAGTAAGCCGCTGGGGCAGCAGACGTCCTGCTCCGTGGAACCACACAGCACACAGACAGAACATGGGAGCCCCACCCGCGGCTCCACTGTGATTTGTTACCGCTTTCTGCTCATTGCCTTGGGGAAATAGGCAGTGTTTACCTATTGCCAAGGCAAAGCTGAGCAGATGGCAAATGTCCTGTGTTCTGCCAATGAGAGTTAGGAGGAATAACTAGGATCCATTTGCTTGAGACAAACTCTAGCCAGAAATTTAACTGAGACTTGGCAAAAGTGGGCTGTTAGCTTATGATTGATTTCTCAGTTCCAAAGAAAGAATGGTGTTTGTGTAGTGGCCCTTGCAATTTTCCTAGATTATACAATACTTAGTTAGATCCTTAATTAGAATTCTGCTAACATCTCCCTACCTCACGACACCCAACTTCTCTCTCTCTCTCTCTGAGCCTTCATGTAGTTTCTTTCCTGTCTCTCTACCTTGGCTGCTCTATTATGGATATTTCAAATATCTTGCAAAGGCTTCTTCAACCAGGAGTCACAGACATAGAACCACAGAATCTTTAAGTGTCATACTGCTCTGTGATTTCCAAAGGCCAGCTGGTTCATTAATTAGTGTGAGACTTCCTTTTTGAGAACCACGTGGGGAGCTATGAGAAATAGAGATAAACAGGCCTCATTCATGGAGATTCTGGTTTAGTAGTTCTGGAGCTAGATTATCACCTGTGTTTTTAAAACCCCTTCAGGTGATTTCAGCCCAGCTATACTCAGGAACCATTGGAACAGAGGCCCTTCCATAATTTGATCTGGAATCTAGCCCCAAAACATCCTGCTGGGGCTCAAACAGCTCCTATTCAAACACCAAGGTATTTCAAAGAGTGTTCTTGTACCCTGACCTGAATTAATTTGGTCATTTATGATTATTGGGTTCTTTTCATTAATATCAGTGGCGTCCATGATATTAGAGGTGGGTAAGGACTTGCAGGATTCTATCTCCATGATGTTACAACTGAGCTAGATGCTGTAGAAAAGCAATTCATAGACTGATAATCTGCCACAAATATAAGAAGGTAGACAGACAAACTCTGTGTGAAAAGGTCAGAGGCAGACAAGTCTACTTGACTCCTGAGAATCATCAACCTTCTGATTTGAGTCAAGTGACACAAATCTTCCATGTCAATATCTGAATTCTAATCCTAGCACCATTCTGAAGGGTGTCTCTAAGATTGCCAGATTCTTACATCTTTTCTTACAAGGGTGTGTCCAGTATCTCTTATGCTAATTAACCAAACTTTTGATACTGATTAGAGGTAAAGGTAGTTAAACCCTGTGTTAGTTTCTATCCTTAGAGTGAGCATCTTGATTAAGATACTGAAAAGGTTAACTATTCCCAGGTTATATACTAGAACACTGCACAGATACATTTATAAATCACATGGTCTATGCCAAAATATTTTAAAGTAAATTATATACAACATAAGAAATGGAGACTGTGGTGAAATTATATATTAGGTCTTTGGTGATGAAAATGTTGGAGAGCATAATAATAACACACCAAATATTTATACTTAAAACACCAAAAGTGAGAAAAATCAAAGCAGTTACTTCTATATACATTGCCAAAATTTGCTATTCTCCTAGAGTTAGCTAAATTTTGGTTTTTGGTATGTCCTTTTAAGTATTTTCAGAATGTCTTCATCTCTCTGGCCCTGACTTTGGTCACCTGGAAATAAAGAGAATGAACTAAATCATTTAGCATTCTTCATTTAAGTTTAACATTTTATAGATCAGGAACATTTTCTCATTCTTTATAAACTCATGTGTGCATACACACTTACAAATCTCTTTATTAACATAAATTATAAATTTCCAAATCAGTTGATATAATTTGCCTAAAGCAACAGAGTACTTATATTAGATATATGAAATATAATCTATTGAATAAAATGAACTTGATTAAATTGAGAACAACTATGATAATTTTAAGTTATTTTCATTTAGTTAAGATAATCAAAAACAAATAGGTTAAATAAGAACATTATTTTAATTATTTATAAGATGTTTTTGGATTTTGTTTCCTAATTCAAAAAATTAGGTATATGTATGTGTTGGCTGTCTTTTTCACAGCAGAACCCACTGTTTTCTAGTTCAGAATTAAGATGTTACCCACCCTGGGATTCTAGCCTTCACTAATTGTATGTAGTTTTCTTCATATTGTTTAAACTGGGCAACAATGTAGGTCCTACATGGGGCAATAGTAATTGATTGGTGGTAAAGGACATGGGTTTGAGGTTGAGTAAGAAAAAACTCTTCCTTTTGTGTATTTCTCCTTTACTTCCATACTATTACCATACTCACAACATTTCTGACACCAGATGGTTTTATTTTATTTTGTTTTATTTCACATATCAAGCAATTCTCTGTGACACCAGCTAGTTAGTACAGACCCCACAGATTAAAGGCTAAGTCCCAAGAGGCCACCCTCTACTTCAGATACCAATCACAAGTACTAGGTCCCAGGTTGTGTCCATAATTTTTGTTCATATTGGTACAAATCAGAAGTTCCCATGAAATCACTCCTGTGGGTTTGATTATTTATTAGAAATCTTCATAGAACTCAGGGAAACACTTAATTACATATACCAGTTTGTTATAAAAAAATATGATAAAGGACACAGATGAACTACCAGATGAAGAGATACATAGGGTGAGGTCTAGGAGGGTCCCAAGTTCAGGAGCTTTTGTCCCTTGGATGTATGGATGTGTTCAGCTACCTGGAAGCTCTCTGATTCCCATACTATTGGGATTTTATGGAGACCTCCTCATATAGGTATGATCAATTATTAGTCCCATTTTCAGCCCCTCACCCCTCTCCAGAGAATACGAGTAGGGCTGAAAGTTCCAAGCTTCTGGTCATGGCTTGGTCTTTCTGGTAGCCAGTCTCCATCCAGAAGCTCACCAAGAGTCACCTCATCAGAACACAAAATACCCTTTAACCCAGAAAATTTCAAGGAATTTAGGAGATCTCCTTCGGAAAACCAGGGTCAAAGACCAAAGATTAGAACCAAAGATGTTCCTAGGTCTCTTCTCCCTTAGGAAATTACAAGGGATTTGGAAGCTCTGTGCCAGGAATGGGGCAGATGCACACACACACACATGCACATATGCATGCACACACACACAACATACATTTTTCCCTATTATTTCATAGAGGATAAGACTAACTATAGATTTGAGTACTGTGTTGTTAACTAACTGTAAACTTGAACAAGCTACTTAACCACTCTGAACTTTGATTTCCTTTTCTGACAAAGGGAAATAACAATAATGCCTACTGACTTGTGACAATTAAGTAATATAAAATACTTATCAACTACTTGGCATGTAGTAAGTGATCAGTTTGAATACATGTGGGTATTGCTTCTTTGTTGCCCTGTCCTGTCCATGGTTGTACAGTACATGAATAGATGTGGGCCAAGATAATCAAGGCTAGCAACTCCACTCATTTTTATTTTTTAACAGCTTTATTGAGCAATAATTCACATATCATACAATTCACACATTTGAAGTGTAACGTTCTCAGATATATGCAACCATTGCCACAGTCAATTTCAGAACCTGTTATCCCCAAAAGAAACCCAGTACCCTTAATCCTGCTTACTTTTGTTGATACTGACAGATCTGAGATTTATGATGGTGTCTTGAGTTGATTGCTTCCAGAGTCTTTTGGTGAGTCCATTCCCTGTGAAAAGCTACTTTCCTGACAGCTATGATCAATCAATTAATAGGGATTAATTCTCATGCACCCCCAAACATGTGACCATCTTAGACATTGCCCATAGCTTTTGATTATTTACTTATAGCCAGAATAGGTGGCCACCCATTCTGCTGATGGGAGAGCTTCCAAGATAAGTATTCCATAGAAATGTCTCTTTAGCACCACTTTGGTTGGCAAAAATATTTTCATGTGGATTGGCTTAATCTGTTGGGCTGTTAAAACAAAATGCCACATACTAGGTGGCTGGGAAGTCCAAGATCAAGTTGCTAGCAGAATTGGTATCTGTACCTACTTCCTGGTTCCTATCTTTTTGCTGTGTCTTCACATGGCAGAAGGGCTAGGGAGTCTCTTTTATAAGGACACTAATCCCATTTATGAGGCTTCTGCACTTATGATCTAATCATCTCCCTAGGACCACACCTCCAAATACCATCATATTTGGGAATCAGTTTCGACATGAATTTGGGGGGACACAAATATTTAGTATACAGCATTCTGCCCCTACTGCACCCCCAGAATTCATGTCTTTCTCTAATGAATAATAAATATATTCATTCCATCCCAATAGCCCCCAAGTACCAACTCTAAAGTTTAAGTTCAAAGTCTCATGCAAATGTCTAAAACAGATACACATGAGATTCAAGGCAAGTGGTCCTGAAGAATAGTTTCTGACTTCTGTTGAGATGGATGTGCATACTAATCTTATCACATGAGTCTTTGGCCCTATGTTCTTGTCTTTTTCAGTATGGATAGTCTGAAAATTTTACAAATTGTTAAGTTCTTCCTTTTTGATTAACAGTTCCATCTTTAAGTCATTTCTCTCCCCTTGCATTTCTAAGCAGTTAGAAAAGCCCAAGTTTTACCTTCAACACGATGCATTGACATGTCCTCAGCTAAATATCAAAGTTTAGCACTTGTAAATTCGACTATAAACACCAAACACAAACACAATTCAGCCAAGTTCACTGTCACTTTGTAACAAGGATCACCTTTCTTCCACTGTCCAGTAACAGGCTCTTCATTGCTGCCTCAGTTGTTACAAGAATCATCATGGCCATCTCGGCCTTTTCTAGCATGCATCTAGCTCAACACTTTTCCAGCCTCTATTTATTACACAGTTCCAAAGACATGTCCACATGCTCAGGTGTTGATTACAGCAACCCCCTACCCTCTGTGGCAATTTTTGTTAGTCAGGGTTCTCTAGAGAAACAGATCCAATACATATACACATATATGAGAAAAGATTTATTATAAGAAATCGGGTTCATACACTTGTGGAGGTTGAGAAGCCCCGTGATGTGGCCCCTCTAAGCTGGACACCCAAGCTTGTGGGTGGTGTATTTCAGTGTAAATCTGAAGGCCTGAGAACCAGAGAAGCCAGTAAAAGGATAGAGATTCCAGTCTGGGTCTGAAGCCTAAGAATCAGGACTGTGGAGGGTAAGAGAAGATTCATGTCTCAGCTCAGTCGGACAGGAAAGACTGAATTCTTCATTTGTCTGCCTTTTTGTTCTATTCTGGCCCTCACAAATGGGATGATGACCACCTACACTGGGGAGGGCAAACGGCTCTACTGAGTCCACCGATTCACACACTTATTTCATCCAGAAACAGCCACACAGACACAGAAATAATGTTTAGCTAACTATCTGAGTACCTCGTCACCCAGCCGAGTGGACACATAAAATTAACTATCACATTGATGATTTTTTGTCTCCTGTTAGTGCACTGACATTCATTCATGTCTTTGTTGTTGTTGTTGTTTTTGGTGGTTCCCTGGCTGGGTATCGAACCCAGGCCATGGTGTTGAGAGTGCCAAAGCCTAGCTACTACACCACCAGGGAACTTCCTTTATTCATGTTTTGACAGAGGGTTTTAGGGTTGCAAAAGTGGCTGAAGCACTTGTCATCTACCAAGCTAAACCATGTACAAGGGCTGTCCAGAAATAATCCAGCCACAAATGCTTCTATTTTTCATATTACATGGCTGGATACTTTCTGGACAGCCCTCATATGACTGAGTGGACAGATCTCTTTGAAATACTTCAGAGAGAAGAAACACAATATAAGGTCAAATACAATGAGGGAAAAAAAACAATCATATCAAGTCTAGCCTTGCTTTGGAAGGGGCAGGTATATTTAGGTTCAATCCCAATTTATTGACGATATCAGTAAGGATCTATACCGGAAAACATGCTAAATTCTTTTACATATGCTATCTCATTTAATCCTCACAACCATCTGTGTGTTGTGACAGTTGTTGATAATTTACAACTGCAGATCCTGAAACATAAAAGGGTTAAGTAAACTATTGAAGTGTGTAAAGCTATTAAGTGTCAGAGCCAAGATATAAAATCTGATTAGTCTGATTTCAGGGCCTATGGCCTTATACTCTGTTGCCTCATTGCTTTCCCATACTTTTGAGTTTCTTGGACAAGTCCTTTTATTCTTAACCTATCATGAGGACATATAATTTTTTATAGCATCTGCCATACTGGGAAAAATAAGAAATGGATGACTATAAATATTTATGTGAATAGAAGAGATTATCCCTGCCTTAATCCTATCCCCTTAAAGAATATCTTTTCAAGTGTTGAGCTAAATAAAATGTTCCTTTGTTATGTAGGCCAAGGTCAGTTTATAAATTAGTCATCTGTCACAACCAGAGTTTTTCAGAAACCTTTGAGATTGTAGCACAGCATGGACATAAAATAAATATCTTTCCTGTGAATGAACTCAGTTCAATTATGCTATTTCCTCATGCTTATAAATGCAGCTTTTCACATCCATTGAGCTAGTCAGGACTCTCTTGCGTAAAAGAAAAGCAAAATTTCAACTCAAATTGGCTTACAAAACATGAACATTTATTGACCCATAGAACTGAAAAGTCCCGTAGTGAGCAGCTAGCTTCAGGGACAAGTGGCTTCGAGGTTGCTATTACTACTGATATGTCTCTGTCCTCCTCTCTCCTTGTCTTTATTCTGTGTTGGCTTCATAAGCAGGCAAGATTTTTTAGTCTGGCTTCCCCAGCAGATCCTGAACAGACCCAGAATTACTATTGATTTGATTGAGCTTGGGGCTGTTCCAGAGCCAGTCATTGAAACAAGGGAATTCAGTACCCTGATTGGCCAGGTCATGGGTCGCCTGCATTCCTATAGCTAATGGGTGTGGCCCATCACACTTGAAGAACCTAGACTGACAGTGAGGAAAGGCTGGTTTTCTAAAGGAGAATGAGAGAGTTTTTACCAATTAATTGCAGGGAACTGGATGCTGCACAGGCAAGGGTAAAATAGGTAATTGCTTGACTTTGAGTCATCTCTTCTTCGGGGTAAAAGCTCTAGGTTTTCCAATGTTCTGCATGTAACAAGATTCAGAGCCCTCTAAGTAACCTGGTTATTCTCTCCTGATACCTTATAGATGATCTGTGTTTCCTCTGGAGCACATAACCAAGATGTCAAGTGATACGTAGACTAAGTGAGAAATGGCTGAAGAGAATTTTCTTAGGGTGTGCATACGTTACGTGAAGCGCTAGGGGTAAGTATTACAATCTTGGAGCAGAGGAAACAATAGAGAGGTGAGTGCTTCAGTCAGGCTTTAGAAGGAATGAATGTGTATGAAAAAGTAGGGAGACAAAGTTAGAATTATTGTAAGGTACAACCTTTTTGTTCATTCATGTTGTTCACTAGTGTTTCAGATAGCTAGGACTGGAGAAGCCCATGATTGTATAAATTAAGGATGTACCATTTACTACTATTGTGTAATATATTAGTCCCACTTTCCATGGGAAAAACTGAGACTGGACAAGTTAAATAATTTGCCAAAAGTCACTCAGATTCTAAGTGCTAGAATCAGAAATAGAGCCAAGGTACTCTGTGTTTTCAATCATTGCAACAGTAGACTTGGGAGAAAAGAAAAACATGATACAATTCAAAGATAAAATCAAGGAAATCTGTAAAGTAAAACAAAAAGACAGAGTTGGAAAATGAGAGAGTAAAATTAAAGAATCATTCAAAGATGACCACCATCTCACGGAAAAAAGGGGGAGGAATATCAAAGAGATAATACAAAAAAGAAGGTTCCTAGACCTGGAGAAGACATTGCTAGATTGACAGTTCTGATTAAATCACCTATATGATCATGAAGTTCCAAAACAGTAAGATAAAAAAGCTTGTAAATATATGGGGAGATGAAAGGAGTAGGGAATTCAGGAACAGGAATCAGACTAACACTGGACATTACATAAAATTAGAATAGCATTTAAAGGAATAAGAAGGACAAACTTACAGTTTTAAAAGAAATAAGCCACGGAGATGTAGCACACAGCTCAAGGAATATACTCAATAATACTGTAATAACTTTTACACAGTGACAGATACAAGGCCCATTGTGGTAATCACATTGTAAGATATATAAATGTCAAATCACTGTTGCCCACCTGAAACTAATATAATATTGCATGCCAAATAAGAAATTGAAAAAATAAAATAATAACCTTCAAAAACATGCATATTAAAGAAGGAATTATGCAAAATTATATAAGTTATTGATAGAGTGAAAAAATTAAAATGAAAAACAAGATTTGAAGAAATTAGTCTCAACCTAGATTTCTATACCAAACTAAATTATCATTCACGTGTGAAGGCGCAGATGCAAAGTTGCACAAGGAATTTACTTTCAGTGTGATCATTTCTGAAGGAAGCTATGAAGGATGTGTTCTGCAAAACGTGGAACAAATCACAGGAAAAAAGACGGGATCCAGGAAGCAGGAGATCTGATGCAGGAGAGAGAGGAAAGAGTTTTTCTGAAAGATAGCAAAGTAAATATCTTAGGACAAAAACTGTTCAGCAGTCCTAGAGTGCTCACTTTTCCTAGAAGCGAGTCTTCCAGAAAAATGATAAAAACATTATTACCTGATGCAGTTGACTATATTGGGAATGCATTATGCAAAGTCAGATTGCTTAAAAGAGTTTATAATGATTGGTGCACGGAGATACAGCAAAAGAAAAAATAAGGTAATTACTAACATACCAACAAAAACATGTAATCATAGTTCATAATTTCTTAGCAGGAAGCAATACAGGAGGGCTGTCCAGAAAAAAAGAATCCAACCATAAATGCCTTCATTTTTCACATTACATGGCTGGATACTTTCCAGACAGCCCTCATGCACTTATTCACATTAATCCCTAGGAAGGTATTTTGTGGTTAATGGTATAATCAGTTAACTTTAACTAAAGAAGATAATAGTTGATAATCTGGGTGGGTCTCACCCAATCACGTAAAAGGTCTCAAGAACATTACAGATTTACCTGAGGAAGAACAAATTGTACTGGTAGACTGCAGATGTACCTCCTGTTTCAAAGTTTCCAGCCACCAGGCCTGTCCTGCAGATTTTGGACTTGCCAGCCCCCACAATTACATAAGCCAATTCCTTGAAATAAATCTGTGTATAATACATATACATGGATATGTGAATATATTCAACTATATGTATGCATATATGTGAATATATATATGTGTGTGTGTGTGTGTGTATGTTCTATGTATATGTATGAAGGTGCTGCTAACTTTGAAGACAGAGCAAGAAGCCACATATGAACCATGAAATGCAACCTTTAGAAGCTAGAAAACTCAAGCACATGGGTTCTTTTCCCTTTGGGCCTCCAAAAGAAACACAGCTTTTCATTTTAGCCTAGTGAGACCCATTTTGGACTTCTGACCTCTAGAAGACTAAGAAAACAATCTGTGGTGTTTTAAGCTGCTAAGCTTGTGATAGTCTGTCATTATGGCTGCAGTAGGAATCTAATATACTGTGTATCCTCTCATACAAACCCTACCACCATCCATATGGTCATATGCTTTGCATGTGAGGAATGTGCAGCTTGGAGACACAAGGTAACTTAGCACAAATCAGAGAGTAACTGTCCTAGCTGGGCCGTGCACCTAGTCCTTGAAACCCACAAGTACAATGTGCACTCTAGCACACATCCTCGTGGTGTATTTGGGACTGTGTGACTCCTCAAGGACATTCCTAGTTCTTATAAGATCATAACAAAATAAACCAGAGGAGGAACTAAGGAAAAACAGATCTCTTTGGTTTGCTAGTTGATGCTTCATTGGTGAATAAACTGTGTGCCTGAAAGCCCTGTTAAGTCGCGTTGGGTGATTAATTGTTCATCACTGTGAACCAGCATGGCAGTCTCTCTATGACGTGCCAGGCTGTAAACACCAGCAACTGATCAATGCCACTTTGATGAAGTACTGAGACTCCTCTTTATATAAAGGCTGTTTGTGGTTCTTTCTAACACTTAACAGATCACTGATCTTCTTAGGTCATCCTACCGTCTTCTTCCATCCTACCGTCTGCAGAATTTCTTTTGAAGGCAATAATTACTTTTACTCTTGAAAGAATGATGTATTTTACACTCTTTCATGAAAATTACCTAAGCTATAATAGAAGTTTTCTTTTTATAGTTTGTATAATTATGATTAATTGATGGATAACAATTTCAGGAATTAAAATGAGTGAGGCAAAGCATGACATATAATTTTAAATTGTAGTGTTGCAATGAAACTTTTAAATTGATTCTACATTTGAATCAATATATTTTAAAACCCAAAGTAATTCTCCCTATAGAATTCTGTTGCAAATGAAATACATATGAATATATTGGGAAGGGTAAAACTGTTGTAGATCGTCACTTTTCCTTGCCTATTAATTAGACATCTTTGGCTTTTGTAAAACTTATTATTATGAAAAATTTCAAACATAAAAATGTATCTCATATAATATTATACTAACCTGCCATGTAACCCTCACCCAGCTTCAGCAGTTATTAATTTACAATCAGTCTTGTTTGATTTATCTCAATTTATTTACCCGTACCCCAGTGGATTCTTTTGAAGCAAATTCGTGGAGTATACAAAATGTTGTTTGGACATGGGTTTGGGGAATAGATTTAATTTTGGGGTGGGGAATGAAATATTTTCTATTCATCAAAGGGAACCATTTATATCAAAGAAAGATTTTGATGAGTTTTTTTTTCACATTTTAGTTTCTGAGAATTAGATGCCCCTATATTTATTCAAAGCATTTCTAAAGAAGACTATCTTATTAATTAGTTCATCACATTGAGCTCTTACTGTATGTCAGGAAGACTGCTAAGCTTTAGTGGTATAATAGTGTTTAAGAAGAAATCTAGTGTTTAAATAAGTCATTATTTAGTAAGGTGAGCAAGTATATATAGTAATGTGTGACGAGAATAGTAATAGAATTCTATGAGACTGTAAAAAGGGAATATTTAATTCAGTCTTAGAGGGTCAAGGAAGGAGTTACAGAAGACAGATGTCTAAATGAAGACTAGAAAGATAAAAAAAAGATTAAAAAGTGAGGAGCATAGCAGTGGGAATTAGTTAAGCATCTACTGGGAGCAAGAAGCTATGTGGAGGTCTGAGTAGGGAGCTGAGTCTTGCACCCAAGGCTGCAGGGCAGACTGTGAAAGGGAAAGAGGTAAGAGATAAGACCAGAGAGGTGAGCAGGGAGTTTGGGTTTTATCTAAAACCCCAGATAGAGTCTTTAAGGGTTTTATTCACTGTGTTGACAAAATGTGTCAGTGTTGTCCTAGTCGAATAGTGAAGAAAATTGCTTTGAGAGATTTGATCACTAATTAAAGACATCAGACTAGCCAGTGACCATGCTTGGGCCACTTGCCTTCCGAGTTCTGGTCCAGGGCATTGCATCTTCTGCTTTTTGTTTTGTGTTTGTTAATTTACATGTTTAATCAATAGAGGCTACCAGGAATCCCTCGGTTGCAATCATCCTGTTTCTGTCATTAACCCCTAGTACAATAGAAGGTAAAGCTGAGAAGACTCCTGAGTCCCATTTCCTCGGTAGAAATCACTGCAGAATGATTCAAACCATTGATAATATGCTAGTTAGTCTCCAGTGCTCTTTGCCCCTGTGCTATTATGCCTGTTATCTTACATCCTGAAGTTAGGGGTCGTGGGCGTAAGGGAGCTCTTTCTTGCAGGAGTACCAGGTTTGAGCAGATGAGAAGGGGGAGCACTGACTATTTCTCTTGGTACTGATGTTGAGCGGGGGTTGGTCAGTGGCATCCCATGGATAAAATTCAACTCACTGCCTGCCCTTGCAAATCAGGTTTTATTGGAACACAGCCAACTTCATTCATTTACACATGGCCTATGGCTGCTTTTAGGCTACACTAGCAAAGTGAAATAGTCAGAACAGAAAGAGTATGGTATGGCCCTCAAAGTTTAACCTATTTACTCTGGCTTTTCATAGAAAAAGTTTGCCAACCTATGCTGTAGAGGGGCAGTCAGTGAGAGCCTTGGAATAGGTTGTGCTCTGGAATCTGAAGAGTTCTCGTGAGGATAGGGCGGGCCTGTGGGGGTTCACAGAGATGGGTCTACAGCCTTAGTTACCATAGGTCCGAGGGGTTCCTTGGGCCCTAGAAGGCTTTGTTCCAGATGAGATGTTCGAGGGAGCTACTTTCTGATTCACCAAACCCCATGGGGCTTTCACTTGAGACAACCTAATACAAGCTCAGTGGTGGTACAAGGGTGCACTGCTTCCTGACTGGAGACTGGTGAATTTACAGTGTAGCCTTTGGCTTTATGGCAATGAACAGAGCTTTCTCTTCCAGCTGTGAGGCATCTGGCTTGGATCCCTCCTCTCGTCTGTGCTACAATATTCGTGATGTTCCTGCTGTGTGTTCTGAACTGGATTGGCATCCATCTTCCTCTGTGCAGGCTTTTGCAGACCCATACCAGCCCAGTCCACCTTCCTGCTGACTCAGCGGCTTTCTCTCTGGGCGCCTTCGTACCCTTGAGGCAACAGTAGGGTTGGCAACAGTAGGCAACAAAGGCTCACAGAGCTGTGCACTAACTGGATTTCATTAACTCATCTCCTACAGTGCCTGTTCTCAGAATCAAGCTTATATAGAGAGACAGGCCTGCATGAAACACTACTTGAATCATGAAAAGATCTTTCCTGGTCCAAAATATTTAATCTAATGAGTCTGCTGTGGTACTTGAACAATCTCAATTTGGATTAAGAAACCAAGAACACTTGTTAAAATGATAATGCTTTCCTATGCAGAGTTACTCACCCAGTCACCAATTGTCACTTAACCTAAATATGAATGACTTGAATGGAGTAACCGAAGAAGAAATCAGAATTTCCAAGTACATGAGACCAGTCAGTTTTGAAAGGAAGAGGAATCTAGGGAACCCTGGGAACAGACAGGCCCAATTGACACATTCAGAATAAATACATAAATATTGCCTATGGGGGGGGGGAGTTGGAAATTGGAGGAAAGGATGTAAAAGGTATTCTGACACCACAGTGATGGCTTAGTAGAGTTAAAAGAGGCCAGCTTGCTGACAGATGAGACTACTGAGGGACAGAAAGGATCTCAGTAAATATGCAGGACATATTTAACAGTTTTTGACTGGGAATCTAGGTTTGCTAACACCTAGATTTGTGATCTTTCTACATCCCAGGCTTTCTCAAAGTGTCCTCTGAAAATGACTACTTCAGCAAATATTAACAGACTCTTACATGGAGAAAAAGGCATGGTGGTTAAATAAGTTTAAAAACTATGGTTAGAAAGAGGCCAGTCAGGGCCAAGTACCCATCTAGAAGTTGGGGGACATGAGCTCTAACCATTTAGTCAACAACTATTTATTGAAAACCTATTATCAGCGATTGTGCTAATGGCTGGAGGGCTAATGAAGGACAAGAGAAAGGTGGTCCTTCTTCTCATGATTTGACAGCCTACTCCCCCACTGAGAGGTAGGTATTAATAAAAACTAGGATGCACATGCACATGTGTTTACAAACTGACTAGCGCTGAACAGGGAGGCCATTCAGTCTTCAGGGGCGTGTGTCCGAGTCCTGGTGGTGCGGTGGTTCCGCGATGACTTCTGGGTCGGTAGCTGGAGGATAAGTGTGAACTGGTGGAGAGCAGTCCAAGCCGGGGTACAGCACGTGCACATAGCAGAGTGGGCACACTCACTGCCTTAGGACAGAATATTCTGGTTAAAGTGCCGCATTCCACTGGCAGGCGAAGGTGGGCAGGGACCGCAGTCACCACCCTCTGGACACCAGAGGCTTTGTATATGAGGGCTGTCGGGGAGAAAAATGCAGCCTGTGTCAATATAGCAAGAACAGGTGCATGGCTGGGTACTTTCCGGACACCCTCGTAGATTTTCCCTGATATGTCATATGAATATTATTCTTCTCTACGTCATGGAAAATAGAGTGGGAAGTGCTACAAAATGGGAACTGAAGGGTGCAATTGAGGGAGTGAGGACAGTGGGGAGGCATGAAACTAGGTGACCATGGAGGAGCCTTAAGATGGGGGTCTTCATCCTCAAAGCGGTCGTTGTGCCCGTAACTCCCCGTGGGACCTTGCCTGGGTTCAGTATACTTTTTGAACCCGAGTTCCTTTTCTCCACATTGAACCGGATGACCTGATGGGTTTTCACTCTGATTAGTCCTGATTTCATACTTCTGTGTTTTGTGTTGTGTCGTGTTGTGCTTTTAATCAGACTAGAGTCTTGGACTGCCTTCCGGCCCAGGCTGGTCCTGGAGGGCTGCTGCCTGACTTCCTGCCGTGACCTGACGTGATTAGTGTGTCAGCACGGGCCGAGCAGACCTGGCTTCCAGTAATGAGTTGTCGTCTCACACACCTTGTGACACTGCTCTCCATCTGCCCCCTGCCATGGCCCCCACACGCTTCCATTCTAAATATCGCACTGCCCCCATTCACAGGGTTCTTTTTGCTGTCGGTGGAAGGGAAGTGGCAAAGCCCAGGCCCGACTGCCAGGGAAGGAGCCAGAATTCTGTTTGGCACTGCCACTTCCCTCAGCTCGTTTTGGACCATCATTGGCAAACACACAGTCCCACCCAGAAAACAACCTCTTTCTGGAGTTAGCATTTCTCCCCAGACTTTCAGGAGTGGGCACCGGCCGTGCGGGGCTGTTCTACCTCCATCGCCCATCTCTGACCATGGGGGCTGCGCGCGTCACACGTCACACATAGTAAAAGGCGTTGTGATACCTTGAGCTGTGACGCTGGAGTTCTCAGCAGAGCGTGCGGCGTGTCCGGCTTCTGGGCGGCAGGCGTGAATGTAAATGGACTGGTAATACAGGTTTCTTTGCTTTACGTGACCTTTAACTGCTTTGGTGTTTTCCTTTGTGTACGACGTAAACTGAAGATCCAACTTCCTCTTTTTCTAAAAAAGTGTCCATTTTCTTAGTATAAATTATTTAAGAGTACATCTGAAGCCCACTCATTAAGAATGCCTCCTCTAGCATACACTAAACTTTCCTATGTTTGGGGGCTCATTCTGGATTTTATGCTATTGTCTGGGGGTATTTCTGTCTATTCATATGTTAATATAAGCTTAATTACTGGGTTTTAATGTAAGACTATTCCTCCCTTCTCGCTCTTTTTTTTAAAAAGCTTTCCTGGTAGTCCTTGCTTACAGACCAAGTCTGTCTGCCTCCTAATTCTGTGCTTTTGCTTAGTGTGTTTTACCGGCAGGCGCTGTGTTGATGCAGGTATTACGTTATTACAGAGAAACTTACCGCAGACCTTTCTGTGCTGGCCTTTATGTTAAGTGCAAGATGAGAGTCCTGCCTTCACGGAGCCTGGCTTGAAGCCCGGGTAGTTTTTTAAAATGTGGGATACACATGGACTATGAAGGTTGTGAGCTCTGACTGCAGATCTGTCTCTTTGGAAATTCCATGGGTGATTCTGTATAGCCATCAGGTTTAAGAACCAACAGACTCTGGGTAAAGCCAACAAACTGGGTCCTCTTTCTACCTGGCCAGAGAATATTTGGTCATTTCCCTCTTAGTTCCCCTCATGCCATTAATGAGATATCGTCAAAATTGGAAGGGGCCTCAGAGATCCTAGTCCAGTCAGTCAGCTCACTTCACTTACGGAGAAAGGAAGGCCTGAATGTGACGTTATCTGCTTACTGCTGAGTCGGTGACTTGTTTGGTCAGGAACTCAACATTGTTCAGGTCCATTACTCTTTTCTCCATTACACCATGTGGAGACCTCATTGGACAAGTCAGAATCTCATGATTGAAAGGTGTGAAGTTAATTCAATTTACATGTAAACATTTTGAAAGCATTCGTTAGGTTTGAGTTGCTTTCAGTCAGTATTTTCAACACTGCCCCTAATTTTATTCATTATCTATTTGTTCCTACATTTATTCATTTAGTGATTCAAAACATTTATTGAGAATTACGTACTCTGGTCAGTGTAATGAAATAGCAAACATTGAAACTGTTTTCAAATGAATTTTAACTGTACTCATATAGGTAACATAAATGCACATGGGGTATTAAAAACAAGCTATAATTTGCACAGAGTATAAGACAAATCATTCAAGGAATGTTACAGGGCACGCGGATGCTAAATGAATAAAACAGTGAGGTCATTGTAGGCTAGGAGTAGTTCAAGAATGTGCTGTGGAGGAAGTGATTATTTCATTTGGCTAGATAATGAGAAGATGGTGAAGAGCATTTGATAGTAGGAGACATTGTAGATACATAAAAACCTAGCAATTATGAGAAGCAATGACTTTCCTCATCTGTTCTTTAAAAGGAATCTTCTTTCTCTAACTATGTATATCTGCTTTGCAACAGCTTTTGCCTTTCCAAACAATGCAAATTATTTGCTAGGAAGTTATAAATATACTACACAAATAGAAAAGCCTCCCTGAAGAACTAATATTTAGGCAGTGTTTGATAAAAAGTGAATTTTTCAGATTATTGAAGCTTGCCTTCTAAAAGTCAAAACTGTTTGTTTTAAATAGGTTTACCCATTTTGGATATAAATCTTTGTATGATGCATCTTAGACGCCTCTAACTTTTCCTATAGAATTTATGACACAACTTTTGAAATCCTCCTAGGGACTGCAGCGATCATAAGAAATATGTGTTCTTGTACTCTGCACAGTTGCATAGCTCTGTCTTTAAACTAAATTTTCCCCAATGGCAGTGCTGGTTAATTTCTTCTGTCTTTTTAGTTTCCCTGTCTCCTCCCTCACTGTGTTTTGTTATATACTCCTATGTTTGGAGTATCTTTTTCTAACAGTTGAATTTCTCTTCTAAACTGTTACTTCAGTGCTCCTATTGCCTGCAAGAATAAACAGGAAAGGGCTTGGTGGTGGCGGGGCAGGGGGTGGCTCGCAGTATAGAAGGGGCTGAACTAGGAGTCATGAGAACTGGGTTTTAACAACGGTTTTGCCAACAAACAGACTGTATAACCTTGGGAAAGTGGCTTGCTTTCTCTCAACCCGAGTTTCTTAGCTGACGGAGGAGTCTGGATATTATGATGCATGGTTTTCAGACTCTTCAGGGACCACATTAGATAGCAACGTAAAGAGCTCAATGAAGGGGTTCTTGACAATTCACAGTTTCCCCCACCATATTTTAACTAGCCTATCCTAGCTTTTCTATTGTGTCTTGAATATTTTCATAATAAGTGTGTCATAACTGTTCTCTTATAAAAATGTGAGTACCACTGAATTAGAATGTGATTTATTCATATATTGAATACCTCTGTGTTTCCCAATCCATCCTAGGAGTGTGTATGTTTATATACATATGCACATATGAGGTCGGACAATTAATTTCAGAAACTCATCCTAGAAAAAGTGCTGCATACCTCATTGCTGATTATCACTACAGTCACCTTTGAAGTACTCCCCTTGGGAAGCTCTTCCCCAACGCCAGTGCTTAGTCCACCCTTCAAAGCAATTTTGGGACTCTCTTTTTGGAATAACCATCAGAGCTGTCAGTGACATCTTACCGAGTTGTTTGTACAGCGCTGGCAATGTAAGGGCAAGATGGCAAGTTCATGAACTTAATTATCAGATTTGGGGCATGACAACAGCTCCAATGGCCATTCCAGGAAAAGAGTTCCAAAATTGCTATGAAGGGTGGAGTAAGCACTGGCATTGGTGCACAGCTTCCCAAGGCGAGTACTTTGAAGGTCACCATGGTGATATTTAGCCGTGAGGTACACAGCACTTTTTGTAGGATGAGTTTGCAAAATTAATAGTCCAACCTCATGTACGAGTATGTTCTAAATTTCACAGATTCATAGAGGATGGTGAAGTCCTATTATCTTTACTTTACATTTGAGAAAACAACCTCAGGGAGTTTTAAAAAATTTCCTTAGACCCTACAGCCAGTAAATGAGAAAAATGTAATTCTAGCTCCGTGCCACAAGACTCAAAAGCTGGGGGAAGCTACACATTGTCTCCTAGGATGATCCCTCTCACTTCCACATGACTACTGTGGCCAGGCATGTTATGATTGTATCTAAACTAAAAGTAAGCAAAGCCCCACGGTGAAGTGCGTTCCTATGAGGAAATTGTGTTAACTTCGGTGATGTTTGTCATGCTTCTCTGAACTTTTCTCCTCCTCTTCTCTGGTTCATGACCATGTTCTGAACTTCTAAGTCCACCCACATCTAAACCTAGCAGCACATTATGGCTCAAAACATACATAAGATATCAGTTGACTATATGGGAGACCATGGACAGAGGAGGAGTAGAGGCTTGAAGAAAGAACAATCCCAAACACATACCTACAACAATGTATACTACTTTTGGAAAAAACAAGTCATTTTTCACTTTGGATTCTAGATCTTCCATGAATGTGGTACATTTCCACCTCACCGTGAACTCTGATGCCTTTTCTGTTCTGTGCCGTCCCTTTTCTAATGTCACAGGAGCATGATGCCTGTGTTGGCAGGCAGGAGGAAATGAAATAATGAACTGAAACCAGAGAATGGCGAATGTGCATGTGCACGTGCGTGTGTGTGTGTGCGTGTGTGCATGTGCGTGTGTGCATGCATGAGCATGTGTGTGTGCGTGTGTGTGTGCGTGCGTGTGCGTGCGTGTGTGCATGTGCGTGTGTGCGTGCATGAGCGTGTGTGTGTGCGTGTGTGTGTGCGTGCGTGTGTGCATGTGCGTGCATGAGCGTGTGTGTGTGCGTGTGTGCGTGCGTGTGTGCGTGTGCGTGTGCGTGTGTGCATGTGCGCGTGCGTGTGTGTGCGTGTGTGCATGTGCACGTGCGTGTGTGCGTGTGCGTGTGTGTGTGCGTGCGTGTGTGTGTGTGCGTGTGTGCATGCGTGTGTGCATGTGCATTTGCGTGCATGTGTGCATGTGCATTTGCGTGCGTGTGTGCGTACACGTGCACACACGCACACCTTTGTCTCCAAATAGCAGTAATTACTAGTTCCCTGCAACTCTTACTCTTTCTACCCTGAGCTGTCAAACCCCTCACCTACCTTTAGAAAAACCAACAATGGCTAATGTTCTTGCTTTTTCAATGGGAAAGCTCCACTTTAAGAGAGCCGCCCAGGAACACTCAGATGTTCTGTCCCCACTCACCTGGCATTCAGTCTGAAGCTTCGTTTTTTTCCTTCCTTGCCATCAGACAGCGTGAGGGTGTGACTGCATCTTCCACTTTAATAGAGCATCTTTTTCTGATTTGTTGAACTAGATTTCCACAACCAAGCCCGATGGTGGTCGCCATGCCTAATTTCTTGATTTCTCAGAAGGAAGCTGTACCCTTGGGTAAGCCTGTCCTCTCGCTCCTAGTTTGTGTTCCAGGGAGTCATGACCTGGAGTTTCGGGACATCTCTTAGGATTCTCCATAAAGCACCATTTTCTTTGGAAGCGCATGGAGGCTAAAAGCATAGCATAGTCTGATGATGCTAAATACCTACTCTCCCTGAGTCTCCGAGGCAGAGTTAACAAACCTAGCCAGTACTGTGGTATTACATAACAATCACAGGATTTAGAGTCCTATAAAATGGTTTCACATCCAAGATTAATCTTTACAGCCAATTACACGTTTCTTCTATTCTTTTTTTATTGAAGTGATGTTGGTTATTAACATTCTGTAAGTTTTAGATGTATGACATTTTAATTCGATGTCTGTGTGTACTATATCAGGCTCACCACCAGGTCCAGCTTACATCCATCACCAAACCAACATCACCACCCCTTCACCCGTTTTGTACTCCCTCCACCCCGCTGAGACTGGAACTACCATAGGACCCAGCTATTGTACTTACTCTTTTCTTAAGTTACATCTTAATCGAGATATAATTCATACACAGTAAGTTCATCTTTTTAAAGTGTACTATTCTGTGGTTTTAAAATGGTCAGCAGTGTCCATCGATCATCACAATCTATTTTCAGATTGTTTTCATCACCTCAGAAAGCACCCTCTCCTCACTAGTGCCCACTCCTCACCCCGTCTCCTCTGCCCCTACCCCTAATCTGTGACTTGTCTACTTGCATTTCACATAAATGGAATCATAAAATATGTGGTTTTTTGTGTCACTGGATTCTTTCACTAATGTTTTCAAGGTTCATCTATTTTGTAGCGTTTATTAATTATTCCTTCATGCAATAGAATAAAATTTGTAGGTATACCAGATTTTGTTTATTTATTAGCTAACAGACATTTGGGTTCTTTCCACCTTTTGTCTGTTCTGTATAATGCTAGCATACGCATAAATGCACACGGTTTTGTGCAAATACATTTTCAATCCTCTCTGGTATGTACCTAGAGATGGAATTGCTGGGTCATATGGCAACTCCATGTTTAATTCTTTAGAGGCCAAAGTGGCCACACCATTTTACATTGCCACCAGCAATATACGAGGGCTCTGGTTTCTCCACATACTGGCCAGCACTTCTTACTTTGTTCGTCTTAGTACTACAGCCTTCCAAGTGGGTGTGAAGCAGCATTGCATCATGGTTTTGATTTGCATTTCCCTAATGACTTAGGACACTGAATGTCTTTTGCATGCTTCCTGGACATTGTATATCTTCCTTTGGAAAACGCTTATTCAAAATCTTTGCCTGTTTTTAAATTGAGTTGTTTGTCTTTTTGTTGTTATATTGTAAGAGGTCTTTATATATTCCAGATACATATTTTTCCCATTCTGCATGTTGTCCTTTCACTTTATTGATAATATCCTTTAAAGAAAAAAATGCCTTTTTTAAGATTTTTGGGAAGCCTAATTTATATTTCTTTTTTTCTTTTTATGTTTTTGCTTGTGTTATTGGTGTTATATTTAAGAAACTATTACCAAATCTAGTGCCATGAAGATGTACTCTGTATTTTTTTCTGTTTTATGGTGTCTGTGCTTAAATTTTAGGTCTGTGATTTATTTTGTGGTAATTTTTGTGTATGGAATGAGTGTGGAGCTCATGTCCTTTTTTTTTTTTTAACATGTGTTACCCAGTTGTGCCAGCATTGTTGATTGAAAAGACTATTCTTTTACCCGTGAATCGTCTTGGCATTCTTGTCAAAAATCAATTGACTATAATGTGAGCTTTATTTCTGAACTCTCAATTCTATTCCATTGATCTGTCTGTCAGTTATTATGCCAGTATCACACTGTCTTGATTACTGCTCTTTCCCAGTAAATTTTGACAGGCTATTTTGGCTATTCAGGGTCCCTTGTATTTCCCACATGTGTTTTATAGTCAGCTTGTCAATTTATGCAAAACAAAAAACAAAAAACAAAACCAAAAGAACAAAAAAAACAGCAGTTTAAAATTTTATTCAATGATGTTTTTATATTTCATTGTAAAAGTTTACACTTCCTTTGTTTTATTCCTGAATTGTGTGTGTGTGTGTGTGTGTGTGTGTGTGTGTGTGTGTTTGTGTGGGTTATGTGTGTTGGAATACCATTGTAAATGGAATTGGTTTCTGAGTTTCATTTTCAGGTTGTTCATTGTTTTTGTATCAAAACACAATTGATTTTTAATATCCACATTGTGTCCGAAAACCTTGCTGAACATGTGGATTAATGCTAATACATTTTGTTGATTTCTTAGAATTTTCTACACACAAAATCATGCCATGTGCTAATAGAGGTATAGTTGTACTTTTTTCTAATCTAGATGTTACTTCTTTTTTTCCCCAAATTCCCTGTCCAGAGCCTCCATTGCAATGTGGACGGAACTGAGAACAGTGGGTATTCCTGTCTTGTTCCTGATTTTTGTGGGTGAGTTTTTAATCTTTCATCACAAAATATTATTTTGGCTGTGGGATTTTTATAGATGCCTGTGTTTGCTTCTGGAGCCTATTGTTACTGCAAATTTTGTGGCTTTATACAAAGTTTGACAGTGGAACTGAATCCACTGCAAAAAACCTGACTCTGAAACATGTATACTTTGACCCTCACCCGCACAATATAAAAGAAGGAATGCTCACATTGATTGGAAGAATGAAGGAAGGCTTCATGGAGGAGGTGGTATTTGCCTTGTTGTTTGCTGATGGATGAAAAAGATTTTGTCTGGAGAAAATGGTCTGGGACAGCCAACTGAAGGGGAGGCATGAGCTAAAATTTGGGAAGGCAGTAGTTCCAGAAGATTTGGTGGTCTTTATAGGAACAAAGTGTGTGTGAAGAAGGAATAGGGTCCAAAGCTGAAAGACAGTTGGGGCCTTGATACTAAGCAGTCTTGAAAGACAGGTTGAAGCAATTGAACATTTTCCTATAGACATTGGGAGATGATTCAAAGTCTAAAATGAAAGCCATGTTGTGTTCAGATTTGTGTTTGGAGAAGTTCTGACTCCAGGATAATAGATTCTGACCATCCTCTACCTGTGTCCCCAGCCTCAGTGGGGCTTCTGGATGGTGTTAGTGACAGCTCTGTGAGAAATGCAAACACTGGCCATGTTTTTCAGTTTAATTGGACACCTGAGGTTTTGAAGTCTCACTGCTGTCAGGAGAGTTTGTATAAATGTTTGCTGCCCCACCCTATGACCACTAATTCATTCATAGATTCTTTCACCTGTTGATTCACTGACTTATTTATTTATGTGAGTATTCATTCACCAACATTTATTAGGCAACTATTCGATGTCATGTGCTATGCACTGTGTTGAAAATTCATAACTGAGTGAAATACAGTCCCTGATCTCTGGTGTGTCATTGCGTCATAGCAGAGATAGAGGTCCTAGCCAACAATTGCAATAACATGTGAGAAGTGCAATAAGAGAAAGGTGTGAAGAGCACAGTGGGTGGGACAGGTACATTTTGCTTTAGCCATATAAGGGATATGGTATGACTGCGAAGTTTCTTAGGAAAAAAAATGGGAAGGAAGCAAGGAATGTATTCAGGACACTTGAACTAGGATTTCAATGATTTGATGAGAAGAGGCAAAAGCATAAAAAGAGAGGAAGTAATCTCAAGTAAGAGACTTAACATATTTTTAGACATGGAGCCTTTATACTGCCTTATAGTTTATTCATTTATGTAACAAAATTTTTGAGAGTACTTACGTAAGTCCTAATGATGTGTTAGAAGTTAGAAAAAGCATTAGAGAATAGTATTACCAGTAATATTTCTTGTATAAACAGTTATGTTCAGGTTCCCCTCCCCGACCCCATGCAAAATAAAATGAATGCTAGTTAAACTGACATCTAGCACCATTGTGGTGGTACCTTGGGCTGATAGCATCTATTTGGAGTCATTGTAATTGCCATAAAATATCTTCTTGGCAGATAATTTAAATATATACAACAGTATGACAAGACTTCCAAAGTAGACATTTTGGCTACCTGTCAGTTGTAAAAGCCCAGCCGTACTATCATACCTTACTAGGATAAATGTAAACTTTAAAAATAGCTTTCATTGGGGGTTACATCTACTTTTTTATAGTCTACCCCTCCAAAACCAATTCCATAACCATGCACATAAATGACTTGATGTTTAGATCAGAAAGTATTTATTGGTGACCCATCTCTTCCGTTTCCTGTTCCTGCTGCTTCTGGAAGTTGCAGAATCTGCTGTTCAATTAGCTAAAGGTTAGAGAGCTGTCAGCCTTTTCTCACTGCTCCCTCCTGGCAGTTCAAAAGGAGAGGAGCAAAAGCCCCCAGGTCCTCCCCGGGGCAGGGCCACGGGAGTACAGTCTTGTGAGAAGGGTGTGGTCACCTCTCCCATAGTCACTGCATCCCTGTGACTCACCAAGCCCGCAGACACGGGGGGCCGGGGGCGGGGGATCCCATTTTCCCTTTGTGGTTCAGAGAGAACCAAAGATGAGTAGATAAAATAGTCCAGATGCCAAAAGCTTCACGTTAAAGCACAAAAGTAGCAACTAACTAAAGGTTACCCTAGAGACTAGGAGAACTACCCCAAGAAAAATTGAAGTTTCTGGGTTCAGTGTCTTTGTGACCTTTGTGAGATCAGTCTCAACTGTTCCAGACCTGCGTATTCTAAGTTACTCCTCAAAAAAGTTCATTGAGACGCTCATTCACTCTTGCTTTTTCTTTTCTTTTCCTTCCTTCCTTCCTTTTCTTTGTTTTCTTCCCTTCTTTCATTTATTTGTCTGTCCATTGATCTATCAAGTAGGACTTGATGGCCTGTAAGGGAGATTATCTTTCTTTGGTACTATTTGTAATTCTTTATTTAACTAAGAAGGTGGACATGTACAAAATTGTTCTGTAAAGAGCCATGTAGTAAATATTTTAGGCTTTACAGCCATATGGTCGCTGTTGCAACTATTCACATACTTCCCACGTAAAGCAGCGAGAGACAATATAGAAACAAATGGCAAGGCTGTGTGCCAATAAAACTTTAATTACAAAAACAGGTGTGGGCCAGATTTGACTCACATGCTCTAGTTTGCTGATTCCCAAAGTAATGCCATCCTGAATTTGATGCAAATACTCAATATTTCAGAAAATTCTTGGTTACAGTTGGTATGAGTGGCTTAATAACCTCCAAGGTACGAAGTGAAGACAGTTCTTCCTACGGTTCAGTGGAGGGAAAATACTCCAACTAGGGCTGCCTCTTGCTAACTTTGACCAAGGATAATCACTTCATCTTTCTCTGCTCCTGTATCTTTTTTTTTTAAGTTTCTGAGATTTATTGACATCATTTAATTTTCAGGGTTTTAAAATATTTTATTTTATTAAATTTGCCAGGTGACATTGCTTAATAAAGTATAGGCTTCAAGTGTGCAATTCCAAAATACATTGTCTGTGTGTGCTCACCACCCAGAGCCAGTTCTCCTTCCATCACCATGTGTTTGACTCCCCTCCGTCCTCTACCACCTCCCCGCCCCTTACCCTCTGGGAACCACTGGACTATTGTCTGTGTCTTTGAGGTTTTGTTTGTCTGTCTTGTTTCTTTGTTGCTCTTAGTTTTTTATCTCACATATGAATGATGTCATACGGTTCTTGATGTTTTCTGTATTACTTAGTTTGCTTGGCATGATAATCTCCAGATCTTCCCATGCTGTCACAATGGCAGTATTTCATCTCTTATGGCTGAAGAATATTTCATTGTGTGTATGTACCACATCTTCTTTATTTAGTCATCTATAGAAGAACACTTCGGTGGTTTCCATGTCTTGGCCACCATGAATAAATAATGCTGCAACGAACATTGGGGTATATATATATATATATCTTTGCAGACAAAAGTTTTCCTATTTTGGGGGTAGATACCTAGAAGATGGGTTGCTGGCTCATGTGGTAACTCCATTCTTAATTTTTTTGAGGAAATTCCATATTGTTTTCCATAGTAGCTGTACCAACTTAGGTTCCCACTAGCCGTGTATGAGGGTTCCTTTTTCTCCACATCTCTCGATTCCTAGATCTTAACCTAGGTTTCTTTTTCCTGGACTCAGAGACTATGGAGGACCAGTTCAATAGAGGGTCAGAATTAGAGATACTTAAATCTTAGTTGGGGGATAAATGCACAGAGTGGAAGTTTAGTGAAAGCCAACAATAAGGCATGGTCATTGAGATACAAATCAGAACTACTGAGGGATTTACGTACAGCTGATGTGTACAAGATAAAACAGATGTGTCTGTTTCTTAGACAAAGAACCTGTCTCTGTTGAAAGCACAAATCATGAGGATTCTCTTCATCAAGGAAGAGAGCTACATAAAACTTAAGATTACAAATTGGCCCTGTATCTAAGTTCTTTTTTGTAATTTAGTGGGGAAGTGTAATGAATGAAGCTGTTTTGTAATCTGAAATCTTAGCGCTCATTTATTTGAAAAGGATCTGGGCAATTACCAAAGCAGTCCTTCCTGTGTTACCAACATGTCGTTGACTGGGTGTCACTTGAATGTGTTTATGGCAGCTGTCCAGCCAATCCATCCATCACTACAATCATGTTTTCTAGATTTGACTGCTCTCTGCTTGGTGCATGATACGAGCTGAAACTAGCTCAGATGCAAAAAAGCAGACAAAGGTTGGCCAATTTGTATATGGATCCATCAGTAAGAATGTGTTGAACATTTTACTCTGTTCTCTGGGGAACACAGAGTTACTGGGCAAGCACTTACGGAGTGTCAGAACACAGGCACAGGGTAATTCATAGTTGCCAAATGAAAGATATACATGTTAATTTCTGACCAAATCTGGAGGAGGAAGAGTTGACTTTTCAGATGGGCAGGAAAATTCAGTAGACCTAGAAAAACTTTATATATAAATCTTAAGAGTTGCTTTCAAGGTATGAAGACAGGATGTGGGGTATGGAGAAAAGAAAAGCTTGCTGAGGGTGTGCAGAGAATAGACCAGTGAATGAAGGTGTCAAATGGAAAATAATTCCCAGAAGGTGGGTTAGGTTGTTAGGAAGGACCCCAAGTTCTGGTATGGTACGAAAGGCTTGCAGTTTCTGTGTCTGCAGTGACAAAGTAGGTAATATAAATAGGTGGAGCAAGCTAAGGAAGAGGAGAGAGAGAGAGAGACTGACCAAGGACCTTGCCCCCCACTGATAAGGGGCAGTGGCATTTAGTTCAGGGACATATCGTGTCTCCTGAATGTGAGCTTATCATGTAATTTTTCAGGAGGAGTGAACAATCTGGGACTTTACGAGAAATATTCTACATGTCAAGGATGGACAACGAATCGATTTTTAACCACTATGCAACGTGAAACTACACCAAAATCCCAAATAATGAAGGGCGTGATCTGCAGGCTCACATGTGCAGAGGCTCTCTCCTCTGGCTGTCCCAGAAGCACTGAGGGCACTTGACAGTTTGGAGTCAGGCAAGGACAGCACCTAGGATGAACTGAGAGACCATTGGGGTACTCCAGGTCGGGGCAGGTCCTGTGGACTTGTCCCTATCCCCTGAAGTCAGAAGGGGGAAAGCGGGTAGTTGGGGTGCAGTGCTTGCTGCACACACAGGAAGATGAGCAGGAAACACCAAACGTCCTCAGAGAGCCCAGACACAACCTGCGTTCTGTTTCAGCCTGCCAGATGCGACTGTTGTTTGCCCTGTGTGTGATGACACGTCCTCAGCTGACCCTTCTTGGAGCTGATTTGATGTTTTAATCACTTTGCTATAATTTTATTTCCCATTTCATCACACCCATGTTGCCCCCCGCCCAGGTCAACTTGAGTGCACATCCAGGGAAAGGATGGAATCTTTCAGCTTGTCAGATAGGAAATCATTTTGCAGCCCTATTTTCTCATGGGTTTTTCTCCTACATTTGAAGATAAAGAAGATGAAAGGCTTGCAACTAAATCACTTTCAAGATAAATGAGTCGTAGGGAAATGTAGTACTTTTGAGGAAGAACATGCTCCTTGTGTTCTCTTCTTATGTCAGGGTTCTTTGAAGAAACTTTGCCATTACAGGCCACAATCTCTTTTTCTTTTCATTATTCTGGAAGTTTCCACAGTGTAGTTCTTTTTCAAAATGTAGTGCTGGTTAGTGTTCGTTCTGATGAAAAGATTATGTGCTAGTTATAATAATGTTATTTCCAAAAAGGACAGAGCAGAACTGACTTATCCCCACTGCTGTGTTTATGTTTTAAATGGTGTCTTCTCTATATTATTCCAAAACCTGAATTTTCTCATTTAATTTTCAGTAGTTTCATGTTAGGAAAGTAGGCATCCTTCACATTAATTTGTATGTCCTTATCCAGTAATTTCCTCCAGATAAATGAAAACGACTGTGCTGAACGATAGAATTTTTAAGGATATTTGACTAATGTTTCTCCTGAGTGTTGTCACTTGTACTTGCAGCAGAGTCTAGGCTTCCTCCCCCTTCCCTGCAGCCGTGCACGTTAGTAATCTTTGCAATTTGTAGCTATCTGAGAGCTAGAATTGGGTCTCCTCAAGTTCCATAAAATAGAGTGATTATTTATCTTATTTGGGGATTTAAATATTTATTGATATTTAAAGATTTTTGAAAACATTTGTTCCTATCTTCCCTATTTTAGAATATAAATATTTAACACATTGTTATTTCCATTATAACAGTCGACTCTGTCATGGACTCTCATCTTCATTTCTCTGTAGGACGGTGTCCTTCTAGCATTACAACATTTTGCATCCCCTACATTATTAAAAATAATTTAAGAAATTGCAGCAACTTTTTAAAATCAGTAACTGGTGACATGCTATTTTTTTCCTGCAAAGCTGCCAACGTTTAGTGGTAGCCTACACCGTGTTCATTTTTTATTCCTGCTGGGAAAGGCCTTTGTAAACTCCACTAGTGAAATGTTGGACAAGTAAATACAGCCAGGGTCTAGACCTGCACTGTCCCACAGGGAGCCACCAGCTACATGTATCTAAGAAGCATTGAATCTTAGCTGGTCTGAACAGAGACAAGCTGTCAGTGTGAGATACACATTGATATGGTAGACTCAGAAATAATTCCTCACAGATAATTTTTACATTGACTGCATCTTGAAATGGTAATATATTGTGGGTATATTGTTTTAAATGTAATATGCTAATTGATTTCACCTGTCTCTTTTAACTTTTTTAATGTGGCTACTAGAAAATTTTAAATATCATATGTGGTTTATAGCATCTTTCTATCAGGCAGCACTGATTTGGAGATCTTTACAATATAAATATTAAAACATTAGGATGCCAGCCTGGACTGGCCTGTCGGATGGTCTTTAAGTCAGAATTTCATCATTCTTTTGCAACATGAAAGAGCACCCGAATACCATAGTCACACTGGCTGGTGTTCACCTTGCCTTGCATCTGAGGATGTCTGGATGAATGGACACACCTCCACCCAGAACACTTTATAGCCCCTTCTGAAAGCAGCTAAAGTTTAAAAGGAAGAGACAAATTGGAATAGTTCCGACTTTGAACAATTGTGCGTGCCACCAGAAAGCCACGGCTCCTATATGAGTGGTCGACTGGCTGCATAAAGAGGGCATGTCACTGGCCTAGACCCTCAGAACTTTGGGTGTTGCAAAATCCCCAAAACAGCCAAGAACAGGTGAAAGAAAGCTCAGTGTAAGCCGTGAGGAGAGAGCTTCCTCGGCTCCCACAGAGGAAAGACCACGGCTGCTCATTGTCTTCTCTGATCATAACAGTTCTTCGGTAGAAACACGGCTTCCTTCCCATTAAAATGAGCAATCCCAGCACTTTGCAGCTGACCTTTTCATTTTTGTAGATGAGGTAAATGATTCAGAGTGACGAAATGAATGAAATTATTTTGTGAGGCAGAACTCAAATTCAGGTCTTAACAGTAATGATGTAAATCTTCTTTATACGGGTCCTCAGCCTCCCATCGCCACCCTTTCAAGACCCCTATGTCTTAGCTTTCCTCCCCGTAAAGTTCTGATTTCTCCTAGAATGGGCTTAATCAGTTGGCTGTGGACAAAGTCTGTTCTGTCTGAGGTATTTTGAACTCATGTTTTCTAACTTAACAAGTTACCTACGTTTCTTTCCTCTACCCCTAATCTTTAGGTTTATTTTTATTATTATAGTTTCTGTTTTAATGTATCCTTTGGGAGTGGCAAGGAGATAGCTTGGGTTCATGAAAATCAGAGCAGGTCCCAATATGTACTCCCAATTTATATATTAGAAAGAGACAGATACTTACACATCAAAAAGACACCTACCCCACGTATCTTTTCTAGACATACTGCATTTGGGAAAAAATATTCTATTGAAATGAATGAATGAATGGAAGAGCTACTATCTTGGCCATGGCACAAGTCATTTTCTGTAGATCGTCCCTCATATTTAGTGAATTTCTTCATTTTCTGCCTATATGTCTACCAAGTTGTGTTGACTTTTTACTATGTAAACTCTTTTTGCTACTCTAGGAGAAATTTATGCATAAGATATGCCAAGAGGTTTACAGTAGAGTTATGGTTCATGTTAAGAGAATAGAATTTTGAAGGAAGAGAGGGAATGCTGGGATGTGGGACAGTGACTGCAGTGGGATATGGCCCTCTGGCCACACCTCTGGCCACCCCTGGGGTGGGTGATGAATGAATGCCTAAAACGGGAGGAAAGTAGAAATGATGCATAGATGTAAGATGATAAACTTCATTTCCTTCTAACTTGGCCGATGGTAGTCCCATAAAAGGAGAGTTATAAATGCAGACCATACAATACTGAGGGATCCATTAGACTCTGTCTTTGGACTTTTGAGAGGAAACCACAGTCTGTACAGCTGGAGAAGGTTTGTCTTGTGTGAGATAAGAGATACGTTGATAAAGAGAATTAATTTTAATTTTGCTCTCTCCTCAATTTGCATTTTCTTTGAAAAAGAAACAATAGGCTGAGCAGACCCTGGGTTAGGGAAACAAAGTCCCTTCATCTCTCACTAAATAGCCATTTCCTGTGACAAGTTTGATTCCTTCCCCAGATGCTTAGAATTTGAAAGCCTGGTGATTCTGTTTCTATAATTGTTCATAATGTTTCCTCATTTCCTACTTCTTTCTTTCTCTTCCTGTCTGAATATATTCCTGCTACTTATTAGCCCTATTCTCCATCTCAAAGGAAGCCAACTCCATGGTGGAGAAAAATACACTGAATGTTAAGACTTAGCTAAATAATGCTGTTCTAGAAACTCCGTAACCCATTGCTTGGCACATTTTTAATAAGTACTTGGTTGGGAACAATGAAAAATGAAAAAGTAAAGTAAGTGTTGGTACTTTGAAGTTGCACATACTTGCCAGATGTAAACAGGAACCTAAACAGTTATTTGGAAGTCATAAAGATGTGGATGTGATTCTTAGTTAAGTAGCATGACTTTGTGAATTAGTAGCTTTCTCTTTCTTGAACTGTTTTTTTCATTTGTAAACGTAAGGATTTAGTTCCTTATTTAGTACTGACAGTCTCTTGTCTTATTAGATAATAATAGGAGGTGATATATATTAATCCTTTAATATGAAGCAGAAGCTCTATTCATGACAAAGTGGATCCTCTGGTTTAATTCCCACAGCTGTGCTATGAGGTTATATACTATTGCTATCCTCATTTTACAGATGAGGAAACTGAGGTTTGAATACTGGCCCAATGCCATCTAGCCAGTGAAAGATAAGCCTGGTACTTGAACTAAGGCAGTTAGACTCTAGAGCTAAACTCCAGGCAATTAATGTCTTCCTATATAATCTATTGCTTGATGGCGTGCCAAAGATGTACCAAGAGGCACCATACATGTAATAGTAATGTCAAGGTTAGAAAAAGTTGGCTATAGTTTTTACATTTGAGGTTGTGAAATTCACATCTGTGTTTATGGAGGATATGTGTATAGGCAAGGAAGAAGAGTGCTAACCTTTCAGATTGGGTGAGCCAAGTGAGATATTATCAGGAGTGAATAGGCTGAGTCTGGGGAGTACAGAAACGTTAGTTTGACTTGCTTACAGAGTCTTCAGTTAGATGAGATTGAGTAGGTGAAAACACTGGCTTATGGGTGGCCTCAAATACCACACTCAGTAAACAGACAAAAACGTATCCATTCTACAGACAGTGACAGAAATGAAACATGTTTCCATGAGTACATAGCCTAATAGAGAATGAACATTGCATTTGAATTTGAATTGTGGCTCTGTGCCCTGAGTGAATGATTGGACATCTCTGGACTTTAGTTTTTCATCTGTGAAATGGGAATAATGATTCATAGCTTTGTGAGAATTCAAAGTTGAGTGTCTATATGATACCTCCAAAGTAATATATTCAACTGAGCAAATAATATGCTCTACATAGACTAATATCTTCACTGCTTGAATTTAATACGATAATGTATGTGAAGGGTCTGAAACACTGAGTAGCACTTCGTAAGCACCACATAAATGTCAGCTCTTTGCATTACTGTTGTCATAATATGGTTACTATGTCTCAAATGGCTGATTATCAGGTAGAGAGAAAAATTCAATAAATATTTGTCAAAATTCAATGTGATTATTTTAGAGATATTACATGGTACAGTATAATCATAATAAAGAGATATAAAAGTCAGCCAAGAGACTATGGATGATCAGGGGAAGTTGTACAGAGCAAGCCACATGTAGGAAGAAAACACCTTAAAAGTAAAGCAGAATTACACCAGGCGAAGAAGTAGCTGGACAGAAAGCCAAAGCAGGAAAGTGCTGGAGCTCGTGGAACACTAACTGCAAACAGAATAGAAAGGAATTGCTGAGACATGGTGTGAGAAGGGGCAATGAAAGAGTGAGCTGGGAAGGGGGAGTAGGCAGCCATCGGATCACCCGGGCCTTACAGGCCACGGGAAGCAACTCAAGGTTCCATCCAGAATACAGCCAGAGAACGGCATCGACTGTGACATGATCGTGCAAAGACGACTTTGGAAATGTCAGATTGCCAAAAGGGAGGGAGCTGCTTTTTGCATTTTTAAAAAATTCTTAGGGAAGGCATGAGTCCTCTCCAAACCTAGACGGTGGACTCCTGACTGCGGTCAGGAAAGAATGGTAGCAATCTGCACGCTGAATTCTGTTCTCTCTCGAATGAAAGATGACAGTCGTTGGCTTGGATCAAAGGAGGCAGCATCCCATGGGAACAGTATATCAGGTGGGTGGCAGAAATTGTAGCTTGGCCCACAAAAGCATTGATTCCAACTGTCAGCAAGATACTTGCAAAAGGTCAGACTTGAGAGCCACAGAGACTCCTCTCCTTATTGAAAAAAAAGCTGATAATACCTTAAAACTCTGATGAAATGAAACAACTACGGACTTTGGAGCTACATCATCTTGGCAGATCTACCACATCCTTGATGCCTGCTAGCCTTCTTGTCTGCCTACCTCCCTTCCATAAATATTTATTGAGCATTTGCTGTGTGACCTCCACCTCTCTGAGGCTTTTTTCTCACTTACACATTGGGGACTAGTCATGTCCCTTTCAAAATTTACAGTGAGAATCAAATGAGAGAGTGTATTTGAAAGTACTCAGTGGAGTGCCAGCCACATGGTACATGCTCAGTAAGCAATTTCCCCCTTTCCACTCATTGTTACATAGACAGTTGTTGAGTGCCTTCTGTGTTCTAGGCTCTAGAATGGACATTAGCCAGGAACAGAACAAGCAGGCCCCCTCGATGCTTACACTCAGTGGGGAAAACAGAAAATAAATGAGTATGCAAATAAGTAAGGTATTGTGATTCCTGGGAGTGTGATGTTACAGAGAAGGAGGGCTAGTTTTTGTAGAGAGATAAGGTGTGTCCCCTTGGAGGAAGTGACACTGATGCTGAAACACAAAGGAGAAATGGAGCCTAACGTGCAAAGATCTGGAAGCATGCTGTCCGGGCAGAGTGAACTGTGATTGAAGTGAGTTCAGGTGAAAACCTCGGAGTGGTAGGGCAGCAGAGGGAAGGCCAGGTTGCTGGAGCCTAAATGCCTGAGGGGAAAGGAATGCAGGACTAGGTTGACACGGTAGTCAGTAGCCTAGTGCAAGCAAACGGCCTGCTAGCAGAGCAAGGCGCGGCTGTCCCAGAGATGGTGCGCAGTGAGAGACCAGCATCGGCCCGAACACGCCTCCCCCCACTGTCTGAGCCAAGTGAGCATTTCAAAGGCGCCTGGACGTGTGGACCGGGTAGATAGCGTGGTGGTCTCCTCCACCCTGCTGTTCTCAAAAGCGCAGGCTCGGCGCTTTAATCTTCCTTTAATCTCTCAGTTTGTGGCGTGTGTCACTTTTGAAGATACGCATGTTACAATGGAATCATAGCGTTTACAAGTTAATGGGAGGGGATAAGTGCACCTGACAGTCACTGTCGCAGAGTTGTAAAAGCGCTCTCAGAGTACAGAAGACACAGAATCGAGGCGTGTGGTCTGGGAAGGCTTCATGGAGGAAGTCCAGCTCCAATGTCTTCCAAGACGGGTGCTGTTCTTCCTTCTGTTTTGTTGTTTCTCTCTTTTCGGTGGGGTGGGGGGAATGTTTTTTACTCTATATGTTTACCAATCTAAATATACCCTGATTCCTTTAACTATTTCTTGTCTTCCTTTTCTTCAGCATTGTCGTCAAGGTTAGAGATGGGGTGTTTTTCCATTTTCTCCATTTCAGCATCGGGCATGCCCACACTTTACATTTGATCATTCTGGTTTATATTTTCTCGTATAACCTCCCATAAGGTGACATGATTTTATCTGCATTAGAAAATGACAGTTCCAACAGTCTGAATAATTAAAACCTGTCCAAGATTTATAGCGATTCAGAAACTTCTAGTCTCTTTTCTAGTTGCCACCCCAAAATTACATGACCACTCTCATCGAGGGCAAAGACATGCAGTGCTGGTGTCTTCTCCGCTGGGAAAATGCAATCACTATTTTCCCCTTTTTGTCCTTCACCCGTGCATATTTATTACATGTTAAGGAATCAGACTTGGAACATACAGTAATTACGGGACAGCTTTGGCGGGGGGTGAGGGGAGGTAGGGCAGAAGGTACGCGATTGGAAAGGTCAGCGTGGCCATTTCTGGGGTGCTTGCGACGTTTCTGAGAATGGGACCTACACGTCTGTTTTCTGGGTCCAGAGGTCATTTTCCAGGAAGTACATCTCAGTGTATAGGTACCAGGCCCAAAACTACCAAGGGAAAGTGTTGTCTTTGTTTAGCAGTGGAGGGAGGGGTCACGGTTATTTGCTCTGGAGAAAGAGACCGGGGTAGTTGTATATCCAGAGAGATTCGGATCTTTCAGGCAGAGCAGGGCCTTCACCCTCTGTATCACTGATAGAGCTCTTACCCTGCAGTTCATTCCCCAAACTACTGCTCACAACAACAACAACATAAAAAAGGAACCCTGGAATCTCAGCAGCTTTTGTAGAGGCCTGTGGGTGGGCACCTCCATCCCAGGTGCTAGTTTCTAGCACACAGGGCTTGGTGAGACGTAGAGGAATTAATCTTCTGCAATGTGACAGTGGCCAAGTTTCCTTGAATGTCACTTCTTATTTTGTCTGATAATCGCTGTAAAAATTCATTAAACTAAATTTGGGGAATTGAGCATAAGTAATAGAATACAAAAGAACTGTAATTTTAGAGCTCAGGAGAAACAGTGCTTTCTTACCTGTATCCCCTATTGCATGCCTGTTTGTGTTAAGGACACTTGGCTCCCCACAGACTGTTTAACAGTGTCAGGTACCTAAAGGCCCCATCGTGAGAATGAGCCCTGCTGCTTTCTAACAGTGAGGGACGCCGGGTCAGTGTGTTCATTGTGCCTGCTGCTCTCCGTCCCCAGTGCATCGCTGTGATGGAGCAGTGCACTAGGGAGGCTCAGTACTCACCTGGGCGTGCGCCCTTGGCCCTTACTTAATGCCTTGTTTTCTTCATCTATAAAAGGAAGGTAATAGTTAGGTTCTTTATAGAGTGAGTTAATGTGTAGAGACCAGAAGAATCCTTGGCACATACCGGGTCTTCCATAATGTAGGCTGTTACCATAGGGAGACATAAAGGCTAATGCCTGAGGGGTCCAGGCAGATCCCAGAAATGACAAAAGCTTTAAAACAAATGAAGCTCTTTTGGTCTATCTTTCGTTCTCCCACATTGTATGAAAGAAAAGATAGGGAACAGTTTTCAACCTTGAGGGGAAAAAAATAAAGCCCGCTGCAAGCACCATAAACACAAGTGGCCTGGACTTGTTGGCGAACCATAGAGAGGGATGAGGACCGTAAAGGGAGGGTTTGAAACATTGTTCTCAGATCCCGACAAGTGCTGCCACAGAAGCTGGAGAACTGGACAACTGAACTGCAAATCTTCCCGATGTTTAACTGCTGACACCTAATGCAATTAAAAAAAAAAAAAACAAACTCTTTGTGATTTAAGCATTTTATGCCTTCAGGGTGCATTTGGCCCCTAAGTTGCCAGTTTGAGACCCCCGAATTTCTGCTAGTTAGTAGATTCTGCATTCCAGCCCCAGAGACCTACCTCTGGTGGCCAGGCTCCTTCCGTGACACTTGACTTTGACGTCACAAATGTACTGACTGCTCTAAGTCTCTCGGGGGAAAGGACCAAAGGACATGACTGACTGTCATCCCCACTGCAAAGACCAGTGTGTGTGTACACAGGCTGCAGCAGGGCGAGGTCACCAGGGAAGAAAACGCTTGTTCGTGCTCCTCTTCCTTCCCACGTAGGAACTCCTTGGCCTTCGTTGGGAATCCCAGTGTCTTTCTAAATTGCTCTCTACTGATTGATCACGGGGACCCTCCGAGTCTTCCATCTGACGTCTGCAGTGTCATCGCCTTGCCAGTCGTTCTGTTTAACTGCTCCCTCCTGTGGAAATCCTGGGCTGTTTCTTCTGTGCATTAGAATGGAGAATATCCCAGGTCTTTGGGCATTTTTCCTGGGTTCTCCCTCGCTGAGGAAGATCATAAATGCTGGGTGCTGTGGGAGCTGCTTTCTGAACCACCCTAAGGCAACCATGGACTCCTCAGACTAAGGGAAGGAGGCAGCACTCAGAGAATGAATTTGAAGAAAGCAGTTTATGATCAGGGAAGGTGAGGGGGGAGGCCAACACTCCTCGACCTCTTGGGGATGTCCTCGCACCAGGACAAAGAGCAGAGTGAAAGGAGAAAGACGGCAGGGGACCAGATCACAACATTTCAAAGCAACCACAGGGCTACCTGAAGCGTCAGGCTGATTCTTTCACTTCCTGCAGTAGCAGCTGGTCAACTAGAATGAAGGAGGGAAATTTGCTCCGAATTGCAGGCTCCCTTTCTCCACAGACTCCCATTTGGATTTGCAGAGATAAGTCTTAGGTAGTCGTCTCCTCCCACCTCTGTTTTCGCTTGCAGTCTTAACCTTAAAATACTGCAGACACTCTGCTTCCTCTCACTTATCCTGTAGTTTCTTTAATGTTGCAGGTCACCTTTTCTGTCTGGGATACCCATCTCTCATCTCAGCCTGCACAAACCCTGGGCTCACTTCAAATTTGACTCTACCCGGAAGACTTTCTGGATTTTCCCAATGCATTGGGATCCCCAAGTCTCTCGGAAGAAGAGAAAATTCCTTGTTTCTCCCCACACCCCATTCTTCTATCCTGTAGATTATCCTCAGGAAAATATGTAAATCTGATTAGCCAAATTCTAGGGTGTTTATTGGGCGACTTCTGCTGAAGGTAGAATCACTTTTGTACCAAAGGCATGTGTCTAGATGGGCCTGTCTCGTTTTTCTGCTTTTTATTCTTACAGCAAGAGGAATGAATGCGTTAGGTCTGCTCTCCTGGAAATGATCCAGCTGGCTTCCAGGTCCCCCTTGTCTTTGGAGCCTTTCCTGCATGCACTGAGACTGTGGACCTGAGGTGCTAGGTCTGCAGGGGACAGTGGGAGGTTGCTGGCACCCCATCTCAGTGCATGTGTTCCAGCACTATTTATCACAGCTTCCTGCTGACATGGTTAAGGTTCCAAGCTCACTAACCAGCAAGGAGGGGTTTGCTTTAGGTTTGTCAGGGTCCTCGTGTGTCTCTCTCCCTGGGCGACTCTGTTGGTAGCAGTCGTACTCCATAATATCCTCTTGATACCAACAAAACTCACACAATGTTTCATGCACAACTGACCTTGAAAGGGGCAGGCAATCAGCCTGGTGAAGAGAGCGGTATTAGAAGTTGGACTCCTTGGATTCAAACCCAGGCTCTGCCACTCTGCGGCTGGTGATTTTGAAGTTGATGATCTGACTCTCAGCTCCCTCGTTTGTGTTGCGGGGGTCATTACAGCGCTAGCCTGTCACAATTACCTGAGAGATCAATTAAAATAGCTCCCAAATCCTGAAATCAGTGCCTAGAACTTAGTAAACTTTCAGCAAATGTTAGTCATCACCATCACCATCATCATCATCATCATCATCACTCATAATTTCATCAAGTTCTCATGAGTTAGCCTTGTCATACTATAGTTGTCATATGTATGTTATTTTGTCTGTTTTCAGCTCTGCCTCAAGGCCATTTGCTTGGTCACAAAAGGGGTCTGAAGTTTATTCTAAGACGAGCAGCAAAAAAACAGCCTGTTAATGCAAATGTGTCATGAACAATCTTGTCACATATTTTAGAGCTGGAATGAAGCCTAGAGATTATGGGGTGCAAATTCTTCTTCATATAGATGTAGAAATTAAGGTCCAGAAGAGAGCAGAACCCACCGTAGAAGAAGGAGTAGTGCAGCTCAGCTGTGGGGGCACATTGCCCCGGGCCTGTTTCTCTGCGGTGCCTCCTGGGAGAGCACACAAACCCTTTCATCCTCTGGAGTCTCACGGGAGGATTTGAAAATTAAAGGTGGTGGTTACCTTTGCATCCAAGATAAGAGGCAGTGTGTTAATTTAAATGGCTCTCCAAATGGCTGTCTTCCCAATTTAATAGGAACATCGCTCTCCTGGGTTAATTAGAGACCAGGTTTCTGTTGCAAAGGGTATCTCGTAAGGTGTTATACACGAGTTAGAAGCCAGTGCTCTGTCTCCCCACTGAGTAATCAGTTTTACCTGTTTATGATGAGGACCACCAGTAGCATAATGATGTATACAAAATAACAAGTGTAGCAACGGATCGTAATGATCTTTTTTGCATTTCTCCAAGTCTAGCTCTTATCTTCATCCTTCCCAATTTGCCTGTTAGCCATGTGGCTGATGGCAGCATTCTCCCACCCACAAAAGCAAGTCATTTGGCCTGTTACTAAACATTTTTTTAAGACTTTAAATTTACAATTAACAGAAGATATCTAAACAGAGGAATTTAAATTGTTTTTCCATTATGCATCAAACACCAACAGGGGCTCTTTCCATTGAAGGTGTCTTTGCAATTTTCTGATCATTATTTGCTAATCAGGGCTTATCTTACAATCAGTAATTACAACACCACTGAAGTTCCTTTTAGAAATCGATTGACATCAAGCTGATACGGAACATTTCACCCAAACTAACAAAGAACATAACATTCTTAAGCACAGGACATATTAAACATGGATGAAGACTCTCAAAGAAAGTCAAATTTAAGTCCTTGGGAAAACCATCCTCCTCATAGTCACCAGTCTGCTTAGCCATCAGAAGACAAACTGTCACTATGTAAACATGAGGCTGGTCTTACTGTATGGGATACGATCCTGTGTCCTAAGGTGCTTATTATACAGTTGGGGAGGCAGGACGTGTCCTACAATAATGCTCCTACAAGATACAAAGTGGAGTGCCTCAGGAAGTTCGTACGAA
The DNA here is from genome assembly GCA_004026885.1 of Lyroderma lyra. Taxonomy (NCBI): domain Eukaryota; kingdom Metazoa; phylum Chordata; class Mammalia; order Chiroptera; family Megadermatidae; genus Lyroderma; species Lyroderma lyra. The sequence continues at coordinate 42,512 of PVJL010001145.1, read as the reverse complement.
GTACACTTACATGAGTATTCAGAGACAGACAATAAATATGGAATAATGGTTAGAAACACAGGCTTTGGAGGCAAACAGCTCAGGAATCAAATTCTGCCTGGGTCATATATCAGTTCGGGGATAGCCAAAGAGTTTGATTCATTAGACCCTTAGTTTCCTCACTGGCAAATAACACTGACGTGAGGCATGAAATTAGCCAAGTGCCTGGTGTTTCACACAGTGGGAAGCTTAGGGAGGTGGCATTTACCCTGCTACTTGGAAGATCAGGACACTGGAGTATGCCAAAATGGTGCGTAAGCAGGAAGTTAGAAGAAACTAAAGCAGATGCCAATTCAGCCAATGATGGCATTGGAAGGAGGAGAATGTTAGAAATAGAGGGTTCCTTGAGGGAATATTTATAGATAAAACTAAAGAAATAAGGTAGGGACAGGAAATTAAGACATTCTGTATAATAAAGCAATTGCTATATTCTTACCTGAATGGGGCCCAAATATCTGATTTTGTCATGGCTAAGACCGTGGGCTTAGTAAGCAGTCTGCCTGGGTCTCCAACCTGACGCTACTGTTCACTAGCTGGTGATCTCACAAACTTTAAGTTCTCTGTGGCCTCATCCGTCACCTGGAGCTAATGCTAGTACAAATGCTTCCCGTGGGTCTTCTCACTGCCTTCGTTTCTCATAAGGAGCCTTTTGCGTGTGAGGGAGGAAAACCTTCTCTGGTTTCATTGTCCTTCCGTCATCTGCTCTGGTCATCATGGGCCAGATTCTTCAGACCACATCTCTCGGCGGAGGACAGCTGAAAATACTGAGGAAATATATTTTAAAATTCTACTTCAAACCCTTGTGAAGCTGAAAGATGACGGGGAATCATTAGGCCAACATCCAGAAAGTGGCAGGATCTCAGAACTACTAGTGAGGAAGTGCTGTTTGCTCATTTTACTCTGAGGGCATCTGCCCATCCAGTAGCGCTGAAGAAAAAGAGCTTGTGTTTGACACCTCTGGGGACAAGGGAGTGGACACTCAGGCCAGCCTAAGGTGGACAGTCTGACGAACACAGTTGCATGGGAGTCTAGATGAGAGCAGACCAGACTCAACCCTTCCCCACCTCCTCTCAGGGCCCAGGGTGATCATCACCTCAGATGAGCAGGTCCAGGACAGGGCTGAGCATGATGACCCATCCCGGCAGGCAAGACAGTATGTTCTGGTCCTTGAGTGAAATTTAAGTCTAGTTTTACATTAGCAATATGACTCCAAAACCTCTTAGACTTTGTATTTAAAGTGGTTTGACATTATCAGTCTCCAGGTTCAGGTCAAAGAAAGTAAAAATTCTCTCTGGAAGAATGTTTCTTCATTCTAGTTCCTAAGAAATCCTGGAAAATAATTTTCCAAAGCCAGTAAGCAGCCCACAGTCCCGGATAAACAGACACCTCAAACAAGAAACCGCCGAAACCCACAGGGACAAGGGCTGTAGAGACTGAGGCCCCATGACATCAGGTCATAAAATGATCAGAAACAGAAGAAACAGATTGTAAAACCACTAGGCTTAATACATTTAATGCAAGAAAAAAAAAAAAACCCAAGTTTTAAGTATCTAAAAAGAAGAAGAAACTGTAACATGCTATTGCAGATTTTTTAAATTAAATAAATAAAGGCCAAAAATAGAAACTATACCTGAACTTAAAAACCCAGTGGATGGGATTGATAGCAGATGAGATGCAGCTGAAGAGAGAATTAATGATAGACGGATGAGAAGAAATTATCCAGAATGCAGCCGAGAGAGGCAGAATGAACAGAAAATATTAATATAAAAAGTAAGACTCAGCGAGCACAGAGGGGGAAGTCTAATGGAGGTTTACGTGGCATTGGAGGGAGGGAGAGGAGGGGCAAGGGCCATTGTTTGAAAAACTAATGGCTTGAGAAATGTCTGTAAGTCCTTGAAAAACATCAAATTGCTGATTGAAGAATATCCGTGAAATCTAAAGCTCAATGAAAAGAAAAGGAAGGCCTATCTAGACATGTCATAGTAAAACCGCAAAAAAGAGGGAAGGTCTTCAGAGTGGAGCGAGCCAAATGGCACTTGACCCCTTCTTCCACCCCCTTCCTTCTCCCCCCAGGGGGCATTTCCTCTTCTGCCCTTCCTTCTCCCCCCAGGCTCCTCACCAGCTTCTCGGGGCAAAGGATTGGGTCGGGCGGGCCAGCCACCAGGAGCAGCCTGGGGCTCCCATCTCCGGGGAGCAGGCCGGCCTGACGCCCTGCACAACCTGCTCACGCCTCACACATGCCCCGGCTCTGCTGCTGCTGCATGTCTCCCCGCTTTCAGGAATTCCCTCACCATTCTAAAGCAACCAACAGAAACATACCCTGTGTATGAAAAAGAACCCAGGAGCTTTGACATTCCTGAAGGGGGGCTTTGGCGTCTAGCTCCAACAAGCTGGAGATTAAATTTCTAGCTGAGTAAATTGGCATCCTAGAAGAACCTCAGGCATTGGGTTTGGGTTCAAATTCCTGACCTGCCAGCTACTTGCTGTGCAAACAAGGGCAAGTTCCTTAATCTTTCTGCGTCCTGGTTTCCTCATCTATTATGTGAAAATGACAGAAGTACCTGCAGAGTAGCGTTCCTAGGACTAAGCAGGTGAATGCAGATCCAATGTCTTGCTGTGTTTGTTTTCTGAGTGAATGAAATGGATTCTAACTATAACCTTAATTCTGGGGGAAGTAAAGAATTAGTAAAAAAAAAAAAAGCAAAAAAACCAATTGAGATAGTCAAATATTTTGAAAACCATAGCCTTTCTCCTTCACATTAGATAGCTTTAATACTTCAGACCAGTTCCCGACGGCCGAGGGTTTACACAGGTTGGAGGATGTCAAGTTGGTCTCAGGAGACTCACCCACACCCACGTCTCTTACTCTTTGAGAGGCCTCCTGCTTGTCGTGCTGGTTATTTCTACCCAGGGGTGAGGGGCTGGGGGCTCACCTTGAACCTTACGTCCAGGGAAAGGGCTGTGTTTTCTCCTCATGTGCCGGGAGGCATCTTAGCTGCAGGGCTGCCATTGAGTTCATTCACCTGGCAGCGCTCAAGCCACCTGGGAAGCTGGGAAGGGAGTAAGGCAAGGACTTCGGGACTCACTGATTTACAAGGACAGGGGTCCTTGAGATGGTAACAAATGAGATGACGGCCCAAGTTCATCAAAAACCTTACCAAATGGCATCACTGGAACCTAAACAGTAAGGTCTGAAAGGGCCCCACGAAACGTCTCAGCTCCTCGGTGTAAAATCGTGGTGGAGAAAACGTGCCATTTTGGAGCTGAAGGCCACGTTCTTCCTCACGTGTGCAGGGCAGGGTGGGGCGAGGCTGCCGTTAGGTGCTTCTGCCTTTGTTCGTAGGGACACGTAGATTCCATTCGGCCATGTTTCAGGTGGATTAGAAACACACTTTGGAGTTCCACATTTGAACGGGGAATAAACTCTTCCTGTAACTAAATGGACCCTCTCCTGGAATATATGACTATTCAGACAAAAGTTTTTAAAAATCCTCCTTAAGGACCCTTCCTGCTGGTTCTAGACCCGTGGGGAGCAGAGGTGCACATTGAGCTCAGGGGAGGGGAGGGATCTTTCTCTTGTCACTCCAGGTAGAGCAACATGTTTCTGAGCAGGCGAGGGAGGGACTAGGTGTCGTCCCACAAGACTCCGCTCCTCTGGGGCGCTGGGCCACCTGTCATTGACTGCTCTAGCACAGACAGAAGCATTTACCTTGCTTTCTTGTGATGCTGGGGGACCAAAAGCCTTTCTCTTTCATGAAGCTGAAAAGTGGGTTCATGACTCCTGTCAAAAAAAGCCAGGCATTTTAGACCTCATATGGACAAGCACCCTGCAGTTCTCCCCAAACCTTATGAACCAAGCACACTCTTAATTCAAATAGCATTTGTCCCTAGATTTAAAATATAGTCAGCATTTTGCCTATAATTCAGGGACTATGGGACCAGTCTGGTGACCCACGACAGGAAGCCTCTCTACAAAGCAGCAGTTATTTGGAGGGTCCTCGTGCCATACAAGAGAGACTTCCTCCTATTTTTCTACCATTATAGTAAAAAGGGAGAAGTAGAGAAACATCTGCTGAGTGGTTACAGTGTACCAAGTACTGTGCCAAATAGTTTATGGAAGTGAGGAAGCTCAAAGCATTTATTTGGGGAAGAACTGTTAGTCTCACTTCCGGAGATGGAACTTGTCCAAGTTCAAATAGTTACTAGGTGATGGAACTGAGAGTTCACAAAGGTCTGTCTTTTTCCAACATTCATATTCTTCCCACTGCACCTACTTTTAATAAGACATTATTCAGGTGGCAGTGTTGTTGATTCTGACCCATTAAGACAAAAGAGAAAAAAAAAAGAAACACTTACCTAGAGAGATACAATCCTTCTTTGCAGGGGGAAATGAAACTAGTCATAGATGATGATTATTTGGAATATTAAATCATCGTTCATTTTTAAAAATACAGTAGGTGTTCATTCTCCCTCAGGATGTGTTACAGCATACATAGCACGCTGAAATGATGTGTGCACTTACGGTTTCAAACTGACTACATTTTAAAATTCATACGAATTTTTATATTTTCTTCATTAGCATGTTGAGACATAGCAGCAGTCAGGCAGGATCCGAAGACTATCACCATTTTTGGGGTATATTTGTTGCATAATTGCTGGCTAATGAGTTTTATGAGAATAAAGAAAATTAGAAAACTGAAAATAACTCTATCTGTTTCCTTTTGGACAGCTAACGCGTTTAAGAATGTGTTTTCTTTGTGAAATTGTTCGGCCCCGCACATTTGTTTTTCTGGGGGGTTTTTTGTTGTTGTTTTTGCTGTTGCCATTATTATTCAAAATACCTCCTGCTTCTCTACAGGGAAGATAAAACTGTTCCATGTTCTGAAAGTGCCTCATAATAGCCCTAGGGGAGAGCAAGTCATAATTACTCTCATTTTTCAGATAAAGAGGCACAGAGCTGGCTGGGTTTTCCTGGGTCAGACGGCCGATTTCACAGAAAATGGGAATCCGAGGGCCCTTCCCAGCTCCACGGCTCTGTTTTGGGACTGTGGGAACCGCTCAACCTTGGGGGTGCTTCCTCCTGTTAGGGACGACCCGGGACAAATATGGGAAGGACTCCTGGCCGTGTCACACGCCTTGTCCCCATGCCCCACGGCCCTGTTAAGTTAGACCAGGGGGCGCACAGGCGCACAGACTGTCCCGGTGATCAGCAACCTCTCCAAAGTGCGCATTTTCCCATCTGAGCCATCCCCCAGACTGTTTGGGAATGAGGCCCTGGAACGCCTCGTTTTGCAGAAGCACGTGGGCCGGGAAGTATGAGGTTGCCCCGGTTTTTGCTGCACGAAGCCTGGCTTCGGCGTCTCCCGTTCCGCGATGCCGGGGACGTAGTGAGGCTTGGACGTGAGGTTCTGCCCCCCGCAAACCAGGTGGCCCGGGACACACGTTACCTCACGTCTCTGAACTTCAGGTGAGTTGACAGTGGGTTGAAAAGATGCGTGGTACGAGAGGTCAGATCCCTCCAAACAAAGCAAGGCGCATCTGAACAGAATGAGAACACAGTAGTTGCGGCTGGTGGAGCTGGTGGTAGAAGTAGTAGTAGCTCTCCGAGGGTTCATGCCACTTGTACCTATCTGTCAGAAAGTTCTCACATCCCCAAATCTCTCAGGTTCCAGCCATCAGTGTCCGTGCCTTTCTGAATGACAGACTACTACTTCTGTTCAAGTATTTTCTAAAATCCCTCCCTCCCCCACCCCATTCTTCCTTTCCCAAGCATTGTCCCATTGTCCTCTCCTTCCTTTGTCCACGCTTACCCCTACGAACGACCCTGGCCCCGGGTCTGTAGCATCAGAATTGTAGAGAGACGCCCTCATCGAGGCGGCAGGTGCCCTTCTCCATCAAGGAATCACTGTGACCGATGGCTGAGCAGCGTCCCCATTCTGTTGTAACACCAGAGCTGAGGCCACCACGTCCACCACGTCCACCACGTCAGCGCTGCTCCAAGCTGCACGTGTCTGGGTCCTCGTTAGCAGGGCTCTGGTTGAGGGCGTCTGGCGGGAGGCCCCGCAGTCTGTATTGCTGACACACTGTGATTCACTCTGAGGGACAAAGCACTACGTCACTGCACGTCCTTTATACCTAGACTTACGTGTACACTGTTGTTTTGGGGGCATTCCTACAAAACCTAAAATCGTCTCTGCAGATGGACTGATACAACACCTACTGCCAGAAAACGACGTTTGTACGACTCGGTGCACGCTCCTTTTGGCCTTAGCTGTCGAACAAAAGCGGCCCGACTGTCACCTCTTTAATGCTAGCTAGTTCCTGTGAACAGCTCCGGTGCCAGGTCCTTTTAGATGGACATTTTCTCTGTCAGTGCCCCGTCTTCAAGGTTTTCGTATTAGGTCACATTTAAATCTCTTTATCAGTAAGACTTTCAGTCATTTGGGATCAACGGTGGCAACCTTTGTGTGTGTGTGTGATGAGGGCCTCGATGGGAGCTAATTTTGGCCTCCACGATTGGCTCTTCCCCTGGACACTTGTGTCCCATTGCTGTGGGAAGAATGGCCAAACAGCTTGGAGCTGATGTCACAACTGAGAAAGACAGAGCCCCTTCCACTGCCTGTGGTATTGGGTGGGCTAAGTGTCACTTTAGAGAAAAGACAGTGTGTGTCATTGCAGTCCAGGAATTTGAGTAGGGAAGGACAATTCGGAAGTATTTTTAAATTATCTTGCTTTCCATGTTTAGTTTTTAAATATTTTAATAGAAGATTAAAATGTATAGAAAATTATAAGCTACAGAAAAAAAAGGGAAAAGGTCCATATGACAACTGGAAAGAAAAGTATTTTGTTAAAGATTTTTCTTCCAGAATTTTATTTTTTGTGTATGTATATGTAACTTATAAAAACTACAAAATAATTTATTATTAGGCTAAGACATATAAAATTGCCATCTTTATAGGAAATGCTACCAGTTTCATATGATTCAAACCATGTATTATATTATATTTGGACTCATAACATGGTTCTAGAACTTAAAAGTCCACTGTAAGCATTACCCTATTCTGTCTTCCTCATTAATAAAAATGGTAATATTAATGCATCAGTATATGTTTTATCAATACTCTATTTTCACTTAGTTTGTTTCCAACTCTTAATATTTTAAACAATGCTCAGTAAATGTCCTTATAAAGAACTGCTTATATATACCTACAATTACTTTCTTAGGAGAACCCCCCACAAATGGATTAATGGGTTAAAGATTACACATATTTTAGATTATTTTGATGCAATTTAAAATGCCAGTATCTGTGTGAGTCTGTGTCTTTCACTATATCTGTGCCAGCTCACAGTATTAATACATTTCAGTCCCTCCTAGTTTAATAGATAAAAATTTCATATTTTGTAATTGGCTTTACATTATTAAATTAAAGTGGGTGACCTGTTAGCATTTTTATTTTATCTTTTGTAAATTGCCTACAATGTAATCGTTTTGTGTGTGTGTGTATTTTACTGGTTTGGCTTTCAAGTTATGCATTCTTTTTTATTTATGATGTTAGCCTTTTTCTCTCATTGATGCTGCAAATATCCCACTTTTTCAGATACTATTTGGTACTCTTCAAGATAATTTTTTATCCTGTAATTTTAAATTGCTATGTAGCCTATTTTGTCTTCTTTTCGATTATGATTTCTGTATTTGGTATTTAGAAATTCCTTATGCCCTCAAATTATTTTTAAAAAATTTTCTAGTTATTTTTTCTTAGTTTCTTTTAATATTTATCTATTTAATTAGTCCAAGATTATTTTGAAATATTACTTGAGACAAAGTACCAGATTTCCTTTTCTGTCAGCACAAATTTTTGAACAATCCATCCTTTCATGATTTAAAATGTCACGTATTTCTCAAACTGAATTTTATTATATATGTGTCTCTTTCTGGAATGTCACTTCTGCTTCATTCATCTGCCTGCCTATTCTGTAGCCATTACCAGAACTTTGATAACTAAATTGTTAAACAAATTTTAAACGACTGCAAATATGTCACCCACCATTGTTTGTCCTTGAAAGTTTTCTTGGCTATTCTTTCTCATTTATTCCTTTTATAATCCTTTTGTTCAGATACGGAGAAAATGGAATTTCCATTAAGATGCAGTGAGAGTAATACAGAATTTAAAAGTTAATTTGCAGAAAATTAAAGTATTTCAAGTGTTAAAGTTTTCTACTACTCAAAAACATGGTAATTCCTTTTACTTCTGCAAGTCATCCTTTATGTCTCTAATTAAAGATTTGTTTGAAATAGGTCCTACCCATTTCTAGTTAAGTTTAGTACAATGGCAATTCTATGTTTTATAATCACATTTTTATGAGGACCCTATGTAAGTTTTCATAATAAATCATCTTAACAAACTCCAATAAAATAATTATTTCATTTTCCTTTAGGCTTGTTAGACAAATACCCTTGTTCCCACACCCCAATAGATAATGAAATTTTGATCTTTTGTGATGATTTTCTTATTCTTATTTCATTTATCTTATGTGAGTTTATCCTAATGTTTAGAATTCCCAGAACCTTGTGGTCATAATATTATTTTCTTTTTTCAGATTTATTTGAGATTTTTATCTTCCATGCAATGTCTACAGTTGATTGTACATAACATTTCTTTCCAGGGTAAGGTAGTGGCATACTCTTCATAGATGAGCAAGAATTTTTAGCTAAAATGTGTGTTGAATTTTGTCAATTTTGGTCTCAATTGAGATAATGTTAATTCTTTGATCTATTGAGAAATTATACTCATGGGTTTTCTAATATTTTACAATTGGTGCATGCCTGAAAATCCCCTTTTGTTCATGGCATGTTATTCTTTTAAAATGGTTTTAGATTAGATCTATTTTTATTTTGTTTCTACATTTTATTAGCAGGTGGGGTTGATACTTAGAGGTGTTTGTTTTTTGGATATCTTCATTAGGTTTCATTATCAGAGTTATGTTAGTCTAGTGAGAATAAATGGGAAGATGCCCTACATGTTAATGCTTCTGAACTGGAGTATGGGAGATAAAACATCTTGTGTCCAGTTTCATCTCCTCCTCACTTGTCCTGTTAACTCTCTGAATTCCTTCATTTTTAGAGCCATCTATTTTGAGAGTGAAGCTCTTACGACGTGGAGGAGAGAGTTTCTCTGTATTTCTAGTTCTTTTTTCATTTGAACCATGGTAGCTTTCTGGTTATTTACTAATTTTTCTCTCTCTTCTCATCTTTCCAAAGTGAGTCTTACGCTCAGCTACTTAACACTAGCTCCCTTAGGCTGTGTGAGTTCTGCATTTGGATTTTCTAACTCCAGATTTAAAAAATAAGCCATATCAAACCAATAAACATTTAACTATGGTTTTATTTGGCAATTGAGAGATCCATCAGCCTGTGCAGGGAGAGGTTGTTGGGTGGTGGTTGGATCAGACAGCAGTCTGTCTCTCACAGAAGAGTGGTCTTTCAGAGGGTAGCTTGCTACTCCTGTGCCCATATTCAGTTAGAGCAGCAGATAAAGCACCAATGTCCCATAAAGGTGCTCTCAGATACACAGCTAGAAGACAGTTTTGTCATTTGTTAATTACTCTTTTCCCGTAGCCACTTTATGAATTGGAGTGTAGTTAGGTGGATGGTCACTGGGCATTCACTGACTTATTTTCCAAGCCAGTGTCCTTTACAAAAGGTACATGATGGGTCAGTTTGTCCATCTCTCATTCTGGTGTTCTCTGTATTTTCTCTTTTACATATTTCCAGTTTCTCTCTCTCTCTCTCTCTCCCCCTCTGTGTGTGTGTGTGTGTGTGTGTGTGTGTGTGTGTGTGAGATAAGTGCAATCTACCCTCATTTCCATGCTGGCGTGGGTTCCCCCATTGTTCTATTCTCTGGGTCACCTGAGTGGGGAGGCAGAATTGAGGGAAGTAAGTGCATGAGGCTGAAAGCGTGTCCCCAGTTCCTGACCTTTACTCTTAGGTCCTTGTAGTCCCTTGTCTTCACCCTCAGAGCACTCTTCCAGGTGCATCCAAGAAAATTGTTCACAGAGATCTCACATGAATCTGAGGGTGGGCTTCTCCTATTTTAGAGACTTGAAAAAAGGTTTGTTGTAGGAGCTTTTGGAGCTAAGTGACCACATAACATGTGATGACAGCGGAGTGATTATCAACCATGAGGAAACACGGGCCCCAACGTTACGTATGTGAGAGTCAGATACTCTCCTCACAGAAGACTGGAGCCACAGCACTTCACCTGCCTTCCTGTATCTGACATGGACTCATACCTTGATTCTCCATCCATTTAGGAACCAATTTCTCCTTGGTTATGGCCATCCAGACTGCGAGGCCTGAGGAACTAGGGTTCCAGTTCACGCAGACAAGGTTAGGAAAGGGTCACCATTTCTATCTGAGGAAACCAGAGCTCACAAAGGTAGGTGATCTCTCCAGGTCAGTCAGCTAATGTGAAATAGGACCAGGTACCGAGGTCTGCAGACAACTAGATGCTCTCCTTCCCATTCCACCATGTTTGAAGACTTATTTCAGAAGTTCGATGTCCCATCTTTATAAAGGAGACTTCTCAGAGGGCATTTCTATTTCTGACCAAGGTCCAAAAGCTAAACTGCAGCTATTCAAACAACTGAAGTCTTTTTTCTTAGATTCTTTAGAGGACTTAGTCAAAGGAAAATCCCACAATGCACCTAGGAAATTAGATGCTGCTTTATTATTCTGTGGGCCATTCATTCTCTGACCCCAGCTTGAGCTCTGTGCACAACCTGACCCCAGGGGGCTAATTGGCCGTGTAATTGTTATCCTTTCTGGTAACTGCACAAGCTGTTCTTATTCATATGAGCACCTAATCCTTTTAGAAATTCTTGCTCTAATTTGCCTCAGTAATATCCTGCAGTAGTGGATAATTGCACATCGTGTAGAGAAGGAGCTCCTTTGATCTCCTCTACGTTTAGGCTCTGCTAATTTCATTTACTGTCCCCTTCTGGGTAGGCAGTGGGACCAAGTGGCAAGGAACACCCAATTAGATGCCCTTGGACATTCATGTGGATTCCTCTATCCTATCAGGTAACACTTAGCTCTCTCCATTTCCTGTGCTGAAGAGATGAACTCTGTCCTTTGCCTAGAATCCTCCCTGTTGCAGTTCCCCAGCCATTCTAATTAGTTCTGCTGCGATCTGGTAGACCTAACAGCATCGCTCAAACTCAAGGGAAGAATAAATGGAGATAAGATCATCAACTATGAGTGTTTGGAGGGACGTCAGGAGGATGAAGGATGAGCTTTCATCCTGGAGGGTTGAAGAATTTGAACTAGCAACTGTATACGTTGTTGAAAAGTAGGCTTGATCTCAGTAAAAGTTGGAGGGTTATATCTTAGACTTATCCACGTAGGAAATGGTTACCTCGGAACAGAACAAATTCCACTTAGGGGAATCTTCAAAGCTCTTAAAGATTAAGCTAAGGATCCCTCGATTCTAAGTTTTTATCTGGGTGACCCCGGGTGGGTCTCATCTTCCACATTTGCCAGAAAAAAAAACATGCATATAAACTATAAAATACTTTTGCATACATATAAAGTATCACTTTGCATGTTAAATGTTATAATCCCTTTAATAAATGAGGCAGTAGAAAAGGTCAGGGAAGGCTTCCTGGAGGAGGCAGTGATTGAGGTGTATTGTCACCTGTAAGTTGGCATGAAGAAGGGCAAGGGCATGCTAAGCTGAAGATGATCATGACATTGATGACAATGATGACATTTATTGAGGGACTATTCTATCCAAGGAAATGTGCCAGGTTAAGTACTTGGCTGATCTGATTTAACTTCATTTTAAATATGAGGAGACTGAGGTTCAGAAAGCTAAAGTAACTTCCATGGTTGCCTATCCAGTAATGGGTGGAGCTGGGAGCCACACCCAGAGCCTGTATCCTTAATAATTTGGGAAACTGCTTGAGATGACTATACTTAAAGAGACTCTTAGAAACGTATCAGTCTTCAGGGGTCCTCTTGAGTGCACGAAAAATTAAGTTTTCCTTTGTAAATTTGTTGGGGAAAGGACTCGGAGATAGGACAGCAGAGAGATGAAAGAGGCAGACACAGGGGAGTCTGCTGTTTCCTGGAAAACTCAGATGCTGGATGCCTAATAAAAGCTATTGAAAACTACATCAGGACCTACAGGGAAAAAGAATTGTCTTTGTCTAGAGGAATAATTCAATTGTAAACATGTCAGGTATTGTGGCTGGCCGGACATGTTTTGGATGAGAGACATTTTGCTGATAGTTGAACAACTGTCTCCTTCCACGTGACAGCCCACCTCGTTCTCCTCCCAGGAAGCCTGTGCCCTGCTTTCCCCTGTGCCTGACCTCTGAGGTCTGTTCCCTGGGAACAGCATTATTGCTTTGCTTCTTGAAGCCATTTCCTCATTATCAAGGAACTCCAGTCAGGGTTAAGAATCACAGCTTTGGAGTCAGACCTGAACTTGACATTTATCTCAGCAACTGGGAGCTAAAGCCCCATCACTTCACCTGTCTGCACCCCAGTTTTCTCATCAGAGCTTCAGTATCTGCATCTTTAATTGCATCCTCTTCTAGGGCTGTAGGCACTAGAATGAAATGGTGTTTGTAAGGCACTTGGCACTGCACTTGGAACATAGCAGACAACTAGAAAATAGTATTTGAGAGATAGGGATGGCAGGCAAGAGTCAAGGTGAGAGACTCAAGGACAGTAAAAATATTTAAGGGGAGGTTTGGTGACACTTTGAAGAGTCAGCTACGTCTTCTAGACCTTGGAGAGCATAGTTTTGCTCATTTCTTAAAGGAGGTTATACGTTTTTAATAAAAAGTTTTACTTAGTTATGCAGTTAAAGCACCATTGATTGTAAGACACCCTGTGGATTTCAATACCAACTTTCAGGAGAGGGTAGTTTCAGTACCACATGAAGTGTATGCACCAATTTTAAGCCTCGTATTAATTTCAGAAATAATAAAAATAGACAAAAACTGAAGTCTTAGAATTGAGAAAATAGGTGAGGTATATGTTAAACATTCACATTTTTTATATCACAGGAGAATATCTGAGAACCACTGTGATTTTGCTAGTGTGTCTAAGCATTACTGTTCCTTTGTCATTCCTGGTTAACAAAACAAAACAAAACAAAACAAAACACAACTTGTCATCTCTTTATTTAGAGTTGCACGGCGATAGAATGTGACACACACACACACACACACACACACACACACACTCTCTCTCACTGTACCAAACAATTGCTGGGAACTCTACATTTGTTATTTAATTTAATTTTGGCACCAATGCTGTGAGAAATAATTACTAATACTGTTTTGTAGGAGAAGAAAGAGAATTGTCCAATGTCCCTCAACTAATGGGTGGCAGACATCAGTTAGGAACCCAGGGTTCTGCGACTCCTAACTGTTTTTGCTAAATCATCTCCCTGCATAGTTTGCCTTGTCTTGGAAGGACATTCCTTACCCCTTGCGGCACGAGTCCTGAGAAGAACGCACAGAGCTCTCTAAGTCCATCACCCAGTCCCAGGGCCTCGGACAGCACTGTAAGGAACATGAACCTGAGGAGAGGGCGGCCAACAACGCAGGTGATTTCTGCACTGCCCGTTTGCTCTGGATAAAGTAGTAATTGCCTACCATTTAAGCTTTCAGGAAGAGGGCATTCCTGAAGAAAGAGATGGAGGGAATGATAAAAGGGCAGTGAGGTAGGCAGGGGTGGGGGTGGGGAGGTTGGTTAGAGAAAAGAAAGAGTTTAATTATAGTACATGTGGCTCCTGTGTAGCTGTGACAACATGATGTTTTTCTTGCTTTTAAGTAAGTTTGTGAAGTGAGTGTTAAACACCAGCAAAAATCTAATGCCTTCTAGATTAAGTTGAAAACGATGAAAGAGAAGTATAAAAGTCCAGGCATGGCATCCAGGGAGGGCTTTGAGTATCTATATTGTGTGGTGAAAGTGGTCAGTCTCGCTGTTTCAAATGAGACTGGAAAAGTAAGATAGATGCACTCAGGTGGTGAACATGTCTTGGAGATAGGCAGGGGAAAACAGTGCAGCAATCAATTAGTGATGTCTGCTGTGGACAAGGTATCAAAGTGGGACTCCTATTGGTTACTTACGAGAATGTACCTTTAAATAACAACTAATGTCATTTCCTTTCCTAATCTAATCTAATTTAACATAACATAACCAAGACTGGGTTTTTAAGACAAGAGCTAATGAGTGATTAGTGGATTCCCCATTTTACTAAGTGGTCCCCAGAGAAATAAGAAATACATGCTTAGAAATCGAGAGAGCTGTTTGGGTAACTGGAAAACGCAGCTGGTGGTCTGGATTTCTGAAAAGGAGGTCAACGTTTCCAAATTACTTGAGATTGGAAAGGATGGATGGAACTAGTTGTTATTTTTTTCTTCCAGTGTTAGGTCCCTAAAGATGTAAGACATTGTGACTTCCCCAAAGTGTCTAAGGCACTCAGCTAACTGGCTGTGGATACAGTGATGACAATTTGCTGAATGTTCTAATTAAATTAATAGTTGATGATTGTATTAAGTATGTTAATTGGATTCTGCTTGCATGAAATCCTGGCTGTTCATTGCTTAGAACTTTGGTGAAGAAAAATAGAGATTTTTTTTTTTTATCCTATCAGAGAAAAAGAAGTTAATGTGAACAATTGTGGGACGTTTTAGAAATATATATTATAACACAAATCTTAACTGACAAGGATTTATTTGGGAGCTTATAGAATTATACCTTAGAGACAAAGTGAATATTTCATGGACAAGTTACCAGTTTTCAGCTCTGACTGCTTTCCACTGAGAAATAGCAGGGTCTGCTATGAGCTAGAACACGACTTAGAGGAAATCTATTTCTTTTGTCAGTGGTACAACTTTTCACACGAAACAGAAACAGAACTGCCGTAGAATACAGAAAAGTGGAGCTGCCTTGGTTGGCAAGAGTGGTTTGACTAATAGATGCACTCACCCAACAAGGCCTTTTTGCAGAATATTTGGAATTCCTAATCTTACCCAACCTCTTATTATGTACGGGAGGAGTTGCTATTTAGATGGGCTCAGGGACTTACTCAAGGTCTCACATTTAGGGATTAATTCAAAACTTTTACCTGGGCATCTGACCCCCAAAACAATGCTCTAAGGTACAACTCTTGACCATATGGCTATATTTTAATATTTTATAATATTATATATATATTGTCTTTCCCTTTTTTTATTGTTAAATTTCTTGGGGTGACATTGGTTAGTAAAAATTACACAGGTTCCCAGTGTACAATTCTACAGTCCATCATCTATGTGTTGTGTTATGTGTTCATCACCCAGAGTCAGTTCTCTTTCCATCACCATGTATTTGTGTCCTTGTCCCTTCTCCCCCACCCCTTCCCCGCTTACCCTTAATTTTCGAAGATCAGTGAGGTTTTCCTCTTCTCTGTAGATTTCATCTCCATTATTCCATTTATTTTGGAAGCTGAAGAATTTCAGAGTCAAAAGCATTTGTATTTGTAAGTTTTAATGCATTATTTTTATTAAATTATTTGTTTATATATTAATTTATTCTTCTAGATTACAGGCCCCTTGAAGGTAGAGCTTAAATGCCCATCATATTGAACCTATTTAGTGAGCCTGTGTTTCATATAACTGAATGTGTAATAATAATCTAGAACATATATTTATAGAAACCCTTTGTAAAAAAGCAGCTTATAAAATGACACCACCTCAGCAGCCTCGATCCCAATATTTCATGACACTTGAACACCAAAAGTACTTACAGATTGAAGCCCTAATTAAGTTTATTTTATATGACTTGTTCTTCCCAATTAGCTTTTTCTATGACTATATCTCATCTTCTCAGTTAATTTGTGCACATCTCTTCTTATCAAGAAGATAATCACTATATATATATATATATTCTGCCACATTATCAGAGACATTAAAAATATTTAACTGGCCCTGAAAAATAAGAATGGATACTAGTCAATAAAAAGTCATGATGGCCCTCTCTGTCCCTACTGGCTGAGTGTCTGTGTCCTGCACCCCAAGTGAAGCAGGGAGCAGGCTCCTATGTATACCTCTTTTTCCCCCCTGCCAGCCTCTTCCTTGCTCAACAAGTCTCTCCATTCCCCATCCCAATTGGTCTACGAAACATCCATGAAACTAGTGAAGGTTTGGGGGAAAGATGAATAAGGATTTTACAGTGCACTAAATTTCACGTTCCAGATACACAACATACTCTCGGGCATTCACTCAGCAAATGCTTATTGAGCACCTACAATGTACCAGACTGTCTCTTCTTCCCAGTAGCTCTCTTTTCAGTTTGCATGTCTCTGAGTCTCTGCCCCTCCCCCTTATCCCTCCCCATAAGCAGTCTTTGGCCCATCCCTCCCAGACCCTCTTCCCCAGCTCTCCTGTCCATCTTTTCTTACCCAGAGTAATTTCATTCTGCCACAGCCCAGCCACACCTGTCACTGTTATGAGCCTTAGTATGAAGATGTTGGAAGAATATGATTTGTGCTCATTAAACAGATGCCACTCAGTTGTTAAGAATTTGTCTCTTTAGAAAATGGAAGAGGAAAAATAATTATTTTTTTTTGTTAGAAGATAGCAACTTTTGAGGGTTCTATTATAGCATCTCTATGCAGTGATGCTGTGCTAATGTATCCTGAATGAAAGTCACTGAAATATGTTAATTCAGTAATCTTGTTTTTCCCATTCTCAAAAGATATGCTAAAATTTATACAGTGTTTGATGCTGATATTTTGTTTAGTGGTCGGCATTCATTCAACCATCAATTCATTAATTTTTGATAACATGCCTTTTTGTTTGTTTTTGTCTGAGACTGGGGACCAGTAGTTCCTGAAGGACATCCCTGTCCAGTGGAGTCCATGGGCAGTGGGATAGTGTGGCCAGAACTGTGAGACAGGCACGCACCATGGGTGCCATGGAAACATGGCGGGGCAGGGGTCGGGGTGTTCAAGGCAAGGGAGGTGGACTGGAGAGAGGCAGGAAAGCTCCATGGAGGAGAGAATACCTGCAGAGGAGATTTTGAGGGAATGAGGAAGAATTGCTCAAGTGAAATGAAAGATGACACATTGCACATGGTGGAAGCGAGCTGTGCTTAAACTATAAGAGCCTAGTGACCTCAAGGCAGAACAGGGTCTCAGCAGAGCATGAACATAGGTGTGCATGGGCAGTCTGGGAGAGGAGAGGGTGTAGAGGTCGGTGCCTTCCGTTTTGTTTTGTCGGTTCCATTTTTGTCACATTTATTTTAATAAAATTTCAGACTTAACAGTGGTCAGAATGGTACCAAGTGCTATTATTTCCAGGTCGCCCCATTGATTTTCCACCTCACTCCTCTTTTTCTCTCCCCTGTCCTACTTTCCCTTCCCCTCACCCTCTTCCTGTAATTTTGTTTTTGGACCAATAAGTTGCTGAGATGACATTGCTCTTTTAACACATCACACACTTAAGTGAGTATTTCCTAAGAACAAGATCATTCTCCTAACGCAGTAGGATTGTTGAAATCAGGAAATTTAACATTGATGGAATGCTAATTTTTAACCCACACTTTGTACTTGTATTTTACCGTTGACCTAGCAATGTCCTTAATGGGGGTTGGTTCTGACCCTCCCTCAGTCCAATGTCCATTTGAAGACCCCTTTGCACTCAGTTTTCAGGTAACTTTTATCTCCTTTAATTCAGAATAGTTCCTCAGCTTTTCTTAACGTTTTTGGAAAGTACAAACTAGTTATTTCGTAGAATGTCTCTCACTTTGAGTTTATGTGCTTTTTTTTATTATTAGATTTTGCATTTTTTGGCTGGAATATCACATACAAGTAAATGATACTATGTCCTTCTCAGATTATCACATCTACAGGTGTAAGAGGTCCTTTTATTAGTGATCACTTGGCCTCAGCTAGGTCTGTCCATTGTAAAGTTACTATTTTTACATATTGTAATGATACAATGAGGTAAAGATTACAGTAAGTAGTTCCTGGGATATACTTTGAAACTATCAACATTCAGTTTTCCTTACAAGACTTTCACCCGTTGATTTTAGCATTCCTTGGTTAAGTTTTTGTCTAAGTCAGTTATTAGCGTGATGGATAAAATGCTGATCTTTCCCAACTCCATCTTTTCTTCTAGATTTATTATTTGGCATTCTGTTATGAAGAAGGATTTTACCCTTTCCCTTTTTTATTTGTTTGTTTGTTTACTATCAGTGTAGAATAATGTGTTCTTAATTCAGGCAATTGGTTGTTATCTGTTACTGTCATTATTAATTGTGACTCTCAAATTAGCCAGCGGGAGTCCCTTCACACTGTCTCCTGTGACCTTTTGATACACCTTTATCATTTTCTTTTAGCCCCTGCTTCTTTCTGGAACTAGATATTCTGAGCTCATCTATCTTTTACTCAACCATGGAATCACTAATTTCTAATTGTTCCAGTCTAGTAGGTCTTTATTTTAGCTCTGGAGTTTGGGTTCTGTGACACCCTGTAGGTTGTATGGCAGCATAGAAGGCTTTCAAGTGGGTACATGTTCACGTTCAAAAACATGAAGTTTGCTTCAGCATGAGAATGGGTTGAAGGCAGTCACCTCTCCTGACTAAGGTCAGATAAACACCAGTGACTCTAAACTTTGTTGCGGGTTAGAATCACATGGAGATCTTTGGCAATTCTTCATGCCTAGCAGGCATCCCAGACCTATTAATCAGAATCTCTGAGAGGGAGTCCTAAGTATCAGTATTAAAAAATAAAAATGAAAACTATCAAGAAAAACACAACTGTTCATATCATTCCAGTATTCCTCCAAAGTTGAGAATCAGGAGGCACTTGCAAAACCTAGGAATGAGATGATGAAGGCTTTTGGAGCAACATCTGGGGCTTAGTGCAAATGACATTAGCCTTGGTGTCACATCTTTAGGTTCAGAACTTATTTCCATGGCTTGGTAGTTTGTGTGGCGCTTGAGTCACAGATTCACTTACAAAAGGCAATGCATTTATTTGTTTTGCATTCTTCATATAGTTTTACAAAGATCAAATAGAATATAAATGGGGAACTGTTTCTTCATATGCAAATGTTTTAAATGTAAAGTATATTATAATTATTTCACTGCTTGCATAAATTAATTAGAAGAGTAGAATATGTTTCTCGCTCATCAGATCTTTTATTTTGCTGCCATATTCATTTATTCTTTCAATCAATATTAATTAGACATAGGTACAGATACTAAGGATCCAATAATGAAGGGAAAAGGAAAAACAGATGCAGAACTCATGTTTCTTACAATCGAGTAGAGCAAGATAGACATTAATTCAGGGGAAATAAATGCAAATGTACAATGTGATAAATCCTGAGAGTAAAAAGTACATGGTGCTAAAAGCAAATGTAGTGGAAGGAAATATAATCAGGAATGATTGGGAATGGATTGTTTGAAGGAGTGTGAGAGGTAGGTTACACTAAAAGCTACTAGAACCTTATAAATCAACAGTGTCAGTAGGTGTGTGTGTCCATAGAGTTTGGCTGACCATGCAGGCTGGTTTGCTTGGGGCAGTCCTGATTTAACCATCTGGTACACCATTTAACTAGATTTTTGTTAATCTCTCCAGCTTTAGTGAGGTCTAATTGGAATGCAATGAGCTTTCACACATGTGTACTCTTGTGAAACTATCGCCACAACCAAGATAGTGAACATACCTATCACCCCAGAAGTTTTCCTGGGCGCTTTTGTGACCTAGCCCTTCCTCATCCACCACCCACTCTCATCCTGTCTCAAGGCACCCACTGATCTGCTTTCTGTCACTAGATTCGTTTGCATTTTCAAGAAACATATATAATAGAATCACAGAATACCCTTATTAGTGTGTTAGGGAAGTCTGTTATTTTTTCGTTCAGCAAAATTATTCAAGATTTATTCATGGTACCGCATGTATCAATCATTATTTCTTTTTTATTGCTGAGTAGTATATTGTTGTATGGATATACTACAGTGTACTTATCCATTCTTTATTGATGAATTGTAAGTTGTTTTCAGTTTCTGACTAAATGACAACAACAAAAAGCTATTATGGACATTTGTATACAAGTTTTTGGGTAAATATATGTTTTCATTTTTTTTTTTGGATAAATATATAGTAATCCAATTATTGTGTTGTATGGTAGTATATGTTTAACAACATACTGAACTTTTCCAAAGTGTTTATACCATTTTACAATCCAAACTGTAATATATGAGTTTCCTTTCTTCCATATTTTCACCAACACTTGATAGAGTTAGATTTTTTAACTGTAGCTATTCTAGTGAGAGTGTAGTGATATCTCATTGTGGTTCTAATTCACATTTCCTTAATGACAAATTATGTTAAGCATCTTTTCATGCAATTATTTACCATCTCTGTATCTTTGGTGAAGTGTTTGTTCAGATTTTGACCAATGTTTTTCTTCTAAGTCAAGATATATATAGATAGAAATATAGATATATAGATATATAGATATAAAATCTCCAATGTACAAGATTTTTGCTGGTTATGTTTTCTTCTAGGCTGTGGATTCCCTTTCCATTTTCTTAACAGTGTCTTTTGAAGAGCAGCTTTTAAATTCTGATGAATTTTAATTTATTAATTACTTTTATGGTTCTGCTGTTTATGTATTTTTTAAGAAATGCCTTCCACATCCAGGGCCACAAAGATGTTACATTTTTTCTTCTAGAAGTTTTATTGTATTACCACTTATTTATATGGTATATGGTCAGTTCTGTGTTGTTGTATGTGGTGTGAATTGAGTTATTGTTTTTGTTTTCTTTTGTGTATCACTATCCAATTGTTACTACAACATTTATTGAAAATATTATCCTTTCTTTATTGAATTGCTTTGGCACCTTTGTTGAAAAATCAATTTTATATATTTGTGTGTGTGTGTGTGTGTGTGTGTGTGTATGGTTCTACTTCTGGACTTAAAAATCTGGAGGTATTTTATGAAGACTGTGCCTAAGGCAATGATTCAATGATAGCGTCTGCAGAAAGTATAGTTACAGAGCACTCTGTGAATCGCCACTTCTTCAATGTGTCCATACTCACTTTTTCTCATTCCCACCCGAACTCAGTTAGATTCCAGAAATATTTGAGTTCTTATTAAAGTCAGCTCCAGCTCCTGTGTCTTACAGTAGTATTGAATTTTTTGTAAGTAAACTCTCTAAATTTTTGTGTTGTCTTCAAAATCTGTAGGAAATCTTTATTCAGATATTCAAGTAGAGGAGAAGAAAGCACATCAGCTTTTTCTTTCTTTTTTTTTTTTTTACAACCCCTTAAGGTTGAGTTGTTTGTTTTCTGGCTTGAGCATTACATTAACTACCTAAAATACAACCCATTGGGGAATATTAGTAATTTTTTACAATATTTTCCAATGCTAATACTAGTGTTACTACAGCTATCACTAAAGATCTACCACTAATGACTGTTTTTGTTTTTAAGACCTTTTGAAATTATTTTATTGTGGTGTGATTTACATACACTCTCTTTAGTGTACATTTCTATTCATTTTGATAAACTCATACAATCATGTAACCACTATCACAACCCAGATACATAATAGTTTTATCATAATCTCCTCATGCCCTTTATAGTCAATCTCTTCTCCAACTCTAATCCCTGTCCATAACTTTACCTTTTCAAGAATAAAATGTAAATTGAATCATATTGTAATAGATTGATATTTTTCATGAATAGTACCAGTTCCCAAGCAGTGGTGTGTCTGCCTCCAGGGGTACATGCTGAGCTATTCGGGAGTACATGAAAAATAATCAGTAATGGTGAAAAAAACAAGTAAAGTAAAAAAATGCAAAACATTAGTTATGGAACAATAAATGCTAAGTTCAATCACTGTTAATGGAGATACTTCAAAATTAGATCACATTAGTGAATGATGATTGGTGAGGGCGTGGCTATGAACCCTTCCCCCTAACTGCTCTTCTACCAATCATTACGTGCAGTTTTGGAACAATCCATTTGCGACATTTCTAGAACTTCCCCAAACATATAAATACATCTGTAGCCAAACTGTTTGATCAGTTTAGTTATTGACTGAGTAAAAAAAGTAAGTGTGTTGTCTTTAATTGTGATTCTTTTCAAGTATTTTTTTATTTAATGTTTAAATACTTGGTCATCATTATCAGTATTTGACCGTTATGAATATTGTAAAATGAAATCTGCGGTTTGTACTTTTAGTGTAGTAATTTCTCTTTCCTAACTTACTACCTCATTTCCACTATGTACATTAAGATAGGCACTGAACAAAAGTGTCAGTATTTAAAAACAGCTGTTTTAAAAACAAGGGGTACAGTTTATAGAAATAGGTTTAAAAGGGGGTACACAAATGGCAAAAGGTCAGGAACCACTGATTAGGGTAATGTATTTGAGATCTGTCGATGTTACTGTGTGTGTCCAGTGTTCATTTCTTTGTGTTGCTGAGTAGTATTCCGTGGTATCTATCCACCAAAGTTTTTTTATTCATTAACAGTTTGGAGGACATTTGGGTTATAGTCAGCTTTTTGAAGTTATGAGTAAAGTTTCTATGAATATTGACTTACAGATTTTTATGTGACATAACTTTTTATTTCTCTTGGATAAATACCTGTGAGTGAAATTACTAGATCAGTTATTAAGCGTGGGTTTAACCACATAAGAAACCACCACACTGTTTTCTAAAATGGCTGGACCAACACACCAGCTTTTATAAAGTTCTTAGTGAATTGCAATTCCTGACACAAAGTTTGCAAACTGAATGGTAGGGAAACTTTTCCTCTAAAACAAGAGAGAACGAAACAAATTAAATGAGAGCTCACATGTTACGCCAGATTTAAACCTAAATCTAAAACTGTGATATAATTTTTGGGTTGTAAGGAGAACCTTTTGGTGGAGCCCCTATTTTGAATTGGATAGATTTTTATTCTCCACTAGAACAAAATGAAAATGAGATGACATACGATTTTGCTTTATCAACTTAATAAAATATCAAATCAATAATAGAGATAAGTTATATAAAAGATTTTATCCTATAAAAATATTTTATGAAGAAACAAACTCTGAATTGAAGCTAAAAATATACCATAATATTTGGGTACAAGAGGCTATTTTCCATTTCCAGAACAGATAGCTAACAGCTTTTGCCACCTCTGGGAAGAGAGTTTAAAAAATTTTTTTTAAATATGCTTTATAGAGAAGAGTCAGTTGAAGTCAAAATTTTCAAATTTATTTAACACAAAATGTAATTTTGAAGAAGCTTACAGGAATTTTATGAAAAATTAATAATAGCAAAACCATATTGCTGGGGAAATATACATTGCTCAGAAAAAATGTCACTGACACATCTTTAAAGACAAATATGGCCAAGAAACTGATTAAAGTGCTTGATTAAAGCCAGTCCAACTCATTTGTATTCTTAATGTTTAAATAATCAATATAAAGTCATTAAACATTTTGCTTAAGTATACAAAGATATGTTGTTGTTATATTTTTAAGAAATACTTTAACTTTTGAAAATAGAACAAAACCATAAATATAGTAAAAACCAATTTAAGGGTCAATAATCATTTCAATATTATATATAATTTTTAGCATCACCTTTCACTCTCAAAATTTTTCTGGTTTGAATCATACTCTCTCTAGTCATCCAAACTGTGAAATGAAAGCAATTTGGACTGAATGCTCAACATGTACAAAGGTTAAGAGACAGGAAGAAACATAGGACATTTCTGAATTAGAAGGAAGGTTGGTGAGCATTTTGCATGCTATAAGGTTTCAGACAAACTATATTGTCTTGACTCTCTTTTTCCTGAGAGATTGAAATGTGCACCACCTTATAGCCAGGAATATTGTTTTTAGCAGATCAGACCTACCACTTACATAAGGTAGACCCCTCATTTAGAACAAATATATGTTGCTATTTAATAATTGAATTAGCATCCTTCTGGATACGCTTCAGCTTCTAACTGGCTTTAAGTGGACCCGATTGTATTGTTCTCTCTCTTACTCTCATTCAGTTAACATGTGTTAATTATGTCAGAGATGAAATACAACAAAAAGAGATAACAGTTCTCCATAAAGGTGGTTTCTTTGAGGGCAGTTCATAAGCATTAATCTTGGCTGATAATCTTCTTTTAAAAAATTGTTTCTGCCTAAGAGAAGATTCTAGTGGATCATGAATGATCAAACATATGAGCCCTTTCTTTTACTTTTATGGCTAAAAGTCATATGATATCACAAAAAATATATGCACACACACAGTATTTGACATATATGAGTACATTTAATATATATGTCTAATCTTGCTAGTAGCCTACTCAGGTTCTATTAAGGATCATTACAGTTGAGTCCTCTTCTTCCTCTTCAACTGCTTTAGACCATCACTTTTACAGTGGACTGAGCTCCCTGCACATTCTTAAAAGCATGGACTCTACACGTTCATTGCCAACACTGAGACTTTCTCACGATCCTTGCACATACCAGATTGCTGGAATTGGAATTTCTTGCACTTTCACAGAAGGTAATTGATGAACTGGCAGTAGTTTTCAGTGGCTGCTCTTCTGTTAGTTTAGGCTTTACTTCTCTGGAGCATGTTGTGTTTCAGTATCAGGCAATATTATACCATTTTGACTAATTAGATTCTAGTTATTTCTTATCACCAAATTTCATTCCTTCCCACACATCCCACAGGCTAGTAGCGAATGAAGTAAGTGAAACAAGGGGTTTTCCTCACTGTGACAAAATTAAAATAAAAGTTAGCCTGTGCCCTTAAGGTACATTTTCTAGTAACTCAGCCATGACAGTTGAGATTGGCTAGCAGGAAAAGATTTCTGAAGTAGACTTGATTGGCCATGGAGATTCAAAGGGAAGTGACATTTGCTCATTTCTTCATGGAACACTTAAATTGTGCTGTTCTAGGAACTAAAAAGAATATAAGGCCATTGATTTCCTAGATGCTCAATCCAGCTAGGGAAATATGCCCCAATACAGAAAGCAGTTACGTAACTGCATTAACCAGCATTCCCTTTAAGCATCCAAAAATGTGCCAGTAATACATAGTACAAGGGCTCATAGAAAGGTTAATGTCAGTGATGGAGACTCCCCAGAAAACTCTGTAGATGAGCAGAGAACTGGGATAGATACTGAAGATGGGTACTGTTTGAAAAAATAAAAGGAGGAGATACAGCATTTAAGGCCATAACTTAGGATGCTCAACTTTTCATCCAAATACACATTTACCAAACACTTAAGGCCAATGTGGTCTACTATGTTCTAGGGACAAAAAGAGTCCCCATGAGGATGAGGTATACATAATACTACATTTGTTGTTGGTTAACAGTGGAAAAAAAATTAAAAAAATACATATATATATCTTAGGAGCTTCCTCAGAGTTTGTAAACTTACTGAGATCGCCTCCAAAACATATACAGCATATTCATTCAGCACAGTGCCTTGTCATTGGTACTGAAACACATTGGGTAAATCTATGTCTGCATGAATACTCGAGCAACTTGACCCTGATGGAATTTCCCTGGGCTCATAGAATCTCATCGTACTTAGATTACTGTTTAGGTTAGCAATGTAGAGAGATTGAGATGGAATTTCTGGCTACTTCTCAGCCATTGGCCAACCTCACAAATTGCCTATCAGTTCCACTTCTTATTTTCAGAATGTGGGGTTCTGGTTATCTCTTTCCTTCCGATCCAATGTATTTGATTATCTGAATGATTTATTTGGTAATTTATCATATGCTGTTGTGTGAAACTAGCAACCAAAACAGAAAGACTGTGAAGGTCTTCAGGTCTGACATCTATTGTTAGCTCTTTCCAACTCCAGCAAAGTCTCTTGTTTGGAACTCATATGCTAACTTTTAAACTCTTGCCTGGCTTTACCACTATCTAAGGTTACTATCTAAGGATGTGGGGACATATATGTACTTCCTGTTTTGAAAGCATTTCCGCTGCAATCGCTTTATGTCTTGCCCTACAAGCTCCTGAGACACACAGCAGCTGTTCTCATTCTATGAAAAATGGAGTGAAGAGGTTTGGCAGCTGTTGGGATAAGTAGACTGGCACTGTTCTATACAAATGAAGTGTATTAATCATTCCTCATTCAAGTATTTAAATGTATAAGCAGATTGAGAAGTTTAAAAAAAGGAAAAAGTTCAACTTGTGTGTAGACACCTGAAGATACAGGGTCAGGCTGATAAATTTTGCCTCCACTTAAATAGAAAATGAATGAGGAAAGATATTTTAGTGAAATTTTAAAAAGATGTATCTACATCATTTTTTTTCAAAGCTGCATAATTATTTTTCTACAAAATCACCACACACTCCAATACACTTTCACCAACACTGCACCAGTTTTTGAAATCCACCCTTAAAAAAATCAGTGTTCTGTTTTTGAAACCATTTCCTCCCTGCAGACTTCATCTCTTCATCACAGATGAACCCTCTTATCCAGCATCTTACTGTACTCACATCAACACACTGATAATCATAAATGGCTTGCATTCAATTGGAGGAACTTTTTCCACTTTTAAGAGTTCAATAACAGCACATTGTTTGAACCAAACACCTGAACACCCTTCCATTTCAGTGTGCACTGGGTGAAAAATGTAAGTATCTGTGTGTGCAAGGTTAGGAGTGATGGAGAGGAGATGCCATGTGGCTACACAGAACCGGTTACCTCCAGATATGTGTAATCTAATAAAAAAAAAGATTACAGTTGAGGCAAAATTTATCAGCCCACCCTTGTCATTAAATTTTAATTCCAACAATGATACAACCTAAGAAAAACAGTCATTTTAAGATGCTCTTATTAAAAAGTAGTTTGTGGATAAGGCAAGCTTAAAATTTAGGCTTGGAGTCTTAGTGTGTGAGAAACGCTGAACTTGGGGGTGGACAGAGGATGGGTAGGCATGCCGGCTGAATGAGGACGGGAGGACAGTATGATACCCAAATACCTACAGGCCTATGTGAACAACCAGGCAAATTTCATTTGACTCCAAATGAAAGAGTAGGAGCAATGGGTGTAAAGCAGAAGACAGATTTTAGCTCAACAACAAGAGTTTTCTGAAGTTAGCTCGGCGTAAATGAAGGTGCAGCAGCACCGACAGCCATTTGATTTGCACGTTTTCAGTTTCAAGCAAAACAACAACCAATAGTCTATTTAAAGCAAAATGTGAATTTGTTGTTTAAAGTGGACGAATCGTCCAATCCCCGTTGGATCCAGGGGGCCAGGTATATCATTGGGACCCAGTGTCTGTCTGCTTCTTGGCTCTGCTGTCTCCTATAGGAGCTCCATCGGTCAATTTCATTCTCCCCAGCGAATCCTGGTCCCTCATGTTGGCAGGATGGCTTCTGGAAGATTCAGATTTACACGCTGTATCATCAGTTCTGAGTTCAGTGAAAATAAGAACCCGTCTACCAATGGCTCATGGATAATAGAAATCCCAGGATTGGCTCAGAGTTGAAATCTGGGTCCCAGGACCTTCGATATGGCTTGATTCCCAGGTCTGGGTAAGATTCCCTCCCCATGACCACAAGTGTCTTCACTGCTATTTCAGTAGATAGTATCCAAAGTGGAAAGGGGGGTGCCCAAAACAAAACCAGAGCTCTCGGGCCATAAGGAGAAAGAAATGAAGGGTCAGTAGCAAAAGCCACGAGTTTCTATCCCAGTACTTGAGTCCCAGAGAAGGGATGAGATCAGGTCACACTTTTCAGTACATTTTTGGCAGTGGATCAATATTGCCAGCAAAATATTTGAAAAAATATGTGTAATAAAAGGGATGATCTTCCTGTTGAAAATCATGAGTACCTAGTTGCCTGACAAATTCAACATTTCCTTTACTCCCATCTATATGCCCCTAAGAGTCTGAGGATAACACTTTGGAATCTACTGAGCAAGACCCCCATAGAATCTGGAGTCTGTGACTATTACCGGATATTCAGTCCTTGGGTCTAATGGGATGTTAGCACTGCTTAATCAGTATTTGTTGGGTTGAACTTAAGAAAGATGAATTGAAGTCAAGTGGGGGAAACCCTTGTCTAAACTGTGTGTGACATTTGCATTTTCCAAAGCACTTGCACTTAGCCTTTCATTTGTTTTTAATAACATCCCTCTGAGCTAAGCAGTGAGTTGTTATTATTTTTTAAATCTTTATTTTGATATATGTATGTGGACAGTCAGGAAGAATAACATAATGAATCACTTTGTACCTGCCAGCCCATATTTATCAAGTTTTAATTTCCTATCGGCTCCAGTTCTCTCTGTCCCTTTTTTATGAAGAAAACATTACCATTAAAATCTCCTATACTCGCCCCATATTTAATTCCTTTCCTGTCTTCCAGAAGTAAACTTTGTCATGCATTTGAGTGTTTGCAATTTCTGTGAATGTTTTATTATTTTTCTGCCACACATTTATATTAATAGTAGTATATTCATAAAATACATAATTTTTGTTTTGCATTTTAGGTAAATAATGTTAAGCCATATGTACCAATCAATCATATACTTTTTTACCTAAATGATTTTGAAACTTGTCTTGGTCTTGATACATACAGATAGAGCTTGTGTTCACTGTTGCAAGGAATTGAAATGACCAGTTTAAAGCGAATGATTAACTCAGGAGTAAGTTCAGGTGTTTTTTTTTCTATTTTTCCAACGAACATTGACCATTTATCAGTACACTTGACAGATAGAAAAACCATCACATTGTGAAAAGCTGGATTTAATGTACAGAGCACACACACACAGTCATAGTCTCACAACAGCTGCTCCTGCCCTGGGATCTCCATGTAAGCTCCAAGGATTCCACCAGCACCTGCAGCACATTGGGGAAGCATGGTGTTTGTGTTGAAATTTTTATGAGAAGGATCTGCATTTATCTTTGGAATCACAAAGAGAACTGTAATCTGCAAAATTTAAGAACACTTCCTTAGATGTTTTGTAAAATATTCACAGACAATTCCCAACTTGCCAAATCAAAACAAACTTTTAGCAAGGGGAATAGGGATACATTTTAGTACCTTTCTCAGCAGTCTACAAAACTTACTTTCATTACTTTTAATTTTCTCTATGTCTCAAAGCGGGGGGGGTGAAGTTTGATAAAATAATAGTCATAATAAAACTGAATCAATCCATTCATTTCATGTACTTTGATTTCACAAGTCCTTTAAAACCAAAGGCCTAGACTTTTGTTATTTTGTGATTAACATTTTCTGATGAAATGTCATTGCTTCTGCATCAACTCAACACATTCGAAATCAGCACACTCATTAAGAACCTAGAGGAGACACTGCTTCCCAAGGCAGAGAAACTAAGATGAAGAATTCACAACCTGTCTTTCCCAACCCGCTTCTGCCTAGACTGCTGACCTGAGCAGCCCGGGTCTTCAGAAGGTTACACAGGTATATCTGTGCCTCCAAGCCACAGGCCCAGGCTGAGTAGGTTAAACAGTAGGGTTTCTGTTCGGCTACCATGTGAACTTCTTGTTTCCGGCGGAGCTTGGAGAACTGCTCTAAATCTTTTCCCCCTGATATGATATCCTGCATTTAATGCCCTGTATTTTCATAGCAGCCCTATTCCTTTCTTCTCAGCTTCTACGGGAGTCTAATACCAGAAAAACAGTAACAGTTGAGGTCATAGTAACAACCAAGATCTATTGAGTGCTGGCTCTGAGTCAGGTACTGTGCTTAGTACTCTATTCATTTGCCTGTTTATTCATTCATTTATTCAACTAGTATTTGCTGAATTTGTACCTAGCATCTTAGTTGCCAGGGAGAATCAGTGCTGAAAGCAGACACTTTCCTTGGCATCATGGGGTTTAGAGTCTAAAGGGGAGGTAGCTGTGACTCAAATAGCAACTTACAAATGTGAGCATGGGACTGTGAGCAGAGCTGCAGAGGAGAGGTGTCTGGCTTCATCAGGAACGTGAATGAGGAGACTTGACCTGGCTGGGAAGGAAAAGAAATGGATTTACATTTTCCTCTTGCCCATATTTTTGGTAATTTAGGATAATGTCAGTGTTTTTTGGCAAGAATCTTTGTGAGTGGAATGTATAAATGCACCCAGTGTCAAGTAATAGCAGCTTTGTTTGTTTACTGTCTGTATCAGATTGAGCATAGTTGGCTGGAAACTTCCACTCATCAACTATCCCAAGTTCCTGTTTGTATAGGAAAGGCAAGGTAAATACTTGATTTACTTTTTTTTTTTTTCAACCAGTTTTCAAACTTTTATGTAAATTCATTTTTTTTTTTTTTAATTAATGTGGGTGGTTCCCTGGCTGGGAATCGAACCCAGGCCGCAGCGCTGACAGCGCCGAAGCTTTAGCCACCGCACCACCAGGGAACTCCATCACACTTTTAAACTCTGTTTTTTTTTTTTTTATCATACTCTAAAGCTGACCAATACGTTTTTCTTCCAAGCTGTTGTTTGGTTTTATTATGAACTTATATGTTTATTAGATGTGCTTGTAAATTTCTTAGATGTGTTTCAAGCCATTGTGATGATTATTCTTACTGAGTAATGTCCCATAATACATGAAGTTGGGCCTATTCAGATCAGCTTTGGAGTCTTTTTGACATGACAGGAGTAGTAATTGATAACATCTTTGATTTCTGATATGACAAGAAATTCTAGAATTCTCTTATGCATTTCTTATCTCAAATCTAGAATCAACCATTTCTAAAAACAAAACAAAAGAAAACCAACATACAACCCTGATTCCTATTAATTAGGAAATTATATTTGGGGACTACAATGTGGATACTAGGGGTGCTCATTGCTACCAGATTAATGTATTATTTATAGCTCTTCAGTGAACAGAGCTAAGAAATAGGCATTGAAAAAGAAAAGAAGTAGAAAGAAAACATACTTCTTGAATATACATTATTTCCAATTGAAATGTAGG
Organism: Lyroderma lyra; assembly: GCA_004026885.1. Taxonomy (NCBI): domain Eukaryota; kingdom Metazoa; phylum Chordata; class Mammalia; order Chiroptera; family Megadermatidae; genus Lyroderma; species Lyroderma lyra. The sequence goes on along the minus strand of PVJL010001145.1, from coordinate 11,504 downwards.
ATTACAGGACTTTAACTTTCTTAGTTTCATATTTATACCTTATTTTTCTTATGCTGAAATTCTTGATTCCTGCTGATGTTCTTTGCTCTATTCTATAATTCATTTATAATTGTATCAGAAGTACATTGCCATGGTATTTTCACTAGCAATATGATAATTAAAAGCCACTGAGACTACTTTGCAATTTCTGTTGTTCTCTGGATAAATCTCCAAAAGGATGGACTGCTAAATTACTGTACTTCAGAATCACTTGAAGTAATTCTTCTCTGTGTGGTTATGCACACTTGATATACACTTGAATTCATTTGTCTCCTTTTGCCCTTGATTTTGGAAATTACATTAAAAAAATTACCTTGTTTTGTAATTATATAAAATATGTAAGGGCACATAAGCAGGTGGGACAGAATAGGAAGAAGTAGTGTCCTTTCTTGGTTGTTCAGATATGTGTAAGGATAATGAATGCAATGGATCGTTGCTACATGGGGTGGGAGGTCCTTGGCCCAGAGCCACCTCAGTGCTCCCAGAGCCGCAGTCCTGCTATTATAGATGCATGTTTTGTGACATCACAGTTGTTTGCCCTACAGGGAGAGGTAGTTCCTGTATTGGTCAGGATTTCTTTCATTACTAGCAACAGAAACTTAGTTTTCATGATAGGAATAGTAAAAAACAATAGCGAAAGAAAAAAAAGAAAAGAACTAAAAAAAAAAAAAAATCCCCACCCCACCCTGCATTCCCCAAAGAAGAGGAAAAGAAAAACATTGACTTTTAAATTTACTTTTCTTGTACTTCCATATGGGGACTTAGGGCACAAAGCTAAGGGTCCTGGTGTGGTTTCTCAGAAATTGTCTTCCCTTTGCACTGTTCATGTTACTCCCCACCCAACTCAGTCTCACCCCTACATGTAGACTACTCCATCTCCCCCATGATTTAGATTCTTCTCGTGCCATAGCAAAGCAAAAAAAAGTGGAAATTCCAAGTCCAAGATACCTTTGTCCAAGTTCTAGTTTCATCTCTGGGGGTTGTTTATCTCCAGAAAATGTACATAACCTCTGGCTCTGTTTTCTTATCTCTAATATGTGTGTGTGTGTGTGTGTGTGTGTGTGTGTGTGTGTAAAATCTTTGTTTTTTCTTATCCATAAAATAAGGAATCTTTAGAGAAATTTTGTGAATATTAAATTAGAGAATATATTAAGGTGCTGAATGTCATGCCAGGCACATACTCAGGGGTGGCCTATGAGGGGTGGCCAAGAAATTCCTGAGGTGGGGCGGGGTTCGTTTATCAGAGAGGTGGGAGTACTGGTGCACACAGTCTCATTGTGTGACTTGTTACGAGTATATGTGCCAAATTTCAGCCTACTCGCGTCCGTGTTCTTTCAGATATCTCTGAAGAAGCATGTCAAACATGAAGAAAAACCCAAGTATGGGTAAAATTGAATTTCCCACCATTATTAAGTTCCTCACAAAACAAGGGAAAATACCTCAAACCATTTTGGAAGAGATGTTAGCGGTTTACTGAAACTGTTGCCCTGGGAAATCCATGATTTATAAATAGCACAGCCTTTTCAAGCAAAGCACAGAGTCGATTGAAGACGACCTCTATCCAGGATGCCCTGTCGAGGCCACTTCCTCAGACATTGTCAGAAAAGTTGAAAACGTGTAATGGAAGATGCCATATTGAATAAAAGCAGCTTGCAGAAGTGGTTGGAGTGTCACCTCCAACCATTGTGAATATTCTCCATCAGCGTCTAAGGATGTCAAAAGTCAGTAGAAGATGGGTACCGAGAACGCTCATGCCACTTCATAAACAACAGCACATCAAGTATTCCTGACCGGTTTTGAACCTCAGTTTTGAACACAGATGAAATTTTAAACTCGATTGTCACTGGAAATGTAACCTGGGTTCATCATTATGAGCCTGCGTCAAAGCTAAAGTCCATGAAAAAGGCACACCACCCCCTAAGAAGTTCAAGGTGTTGCCATCAGCTGGAAAAATCATGGCTACTGTTTTTTGGGATACAGAGGGTATTCTGCTGATCGAGTCCAAGGATAAGGGTGTCACGATAACTGGAGAGTACTCTTCCAGTCTGCTGACACAGAAAAAAGCATCTGTGAAGGAGGAAAGAAGAGAAAAATGAACCAAAGGGGTGCTGCTTTTGCACAACAGTGGCCGTGCACAAGAGCAGTGTTGCATTGACTGCTCTTCACTTGGCTTCCTAACATTAAACCACCCTCCGTACAGTCCAGACCTGGCTCTGTCTGATTATTATTTGTTCCCAAATATGAAAAAACAGCTTTGAGGGAAGAAATTTAGAGATGACAGTCTGCAATTTGAGGGCAAAAGCAAAATGTTCTTTTCTGAGGGTGTAAATGAACTTACTGAAAGATCTGAAAAGTGTATCGGAGTTAAGGATGACTGTATTGAAAAGGAAAAATAATAATTTTTGTATTCTTCTTCCCCTTCATTCTGCGAATTTCTTGACCACCCCTCATAACCCTGGTTTTTGCTACAAACACTTTGGTTCTGTTTCTGCGATTAAAATTGGTATAAACCAACTTTTTTGTTCTCATTCTTTTGTCATCTTCTTCCTTGAGAACTGCAGAGACTTTGTGCCCTATAATTTTTCATTCATTTCCTTCATCAAGCAAGACTTCGCTAAAGATAGCTCTCTAAACTTAGATTTCTTAAAAGAGAAGGTGGGGGGGGGTGATGTTTAAGCGGTGCCTTCATCTGAGAGCTAGCTTTGTTCTGTATTTTGAGTTCTTAGCACAGGACTAGGAATCAGGGTCCTTGTGGCTCCTCCTTCCTCCCCCAGGAAGGAGCTGCATGGAATTCAAAGTAGTAACATGGACTCTGAGTCCCTGATCCTCGCCTTATCCATTTAGTGCCTGAGTAATCTTGGGAAATTTACTTCCCTTCTCTATTTGTAATGTTAGGTCACACACAGAGATCTGAATTTCCTTCCAGTTTTGGAAGTGAATGGTTCTATGTTGATTTAAACTCTTTCCTTAATATATTTCATGTAATTACTTTCGTGACTTCTGTGGTCCACATGTCTCTTGCCTCAGGCGTTGATAGCCTTCCCTCTTTAGATGGTGTGCTCTGTGGAGTCCATAGGTGTTCCTTCATTCCTCGTGGCTACCGATAAGTCTGGAGTTAATTTTCATGGAAAACAGTGGTAGCTCTTGTTAGTCTGAGTTTTCTTGTACAATAATACTCTTAACCATACCGTAATTGTATGGATTTTATTATTTTTGTCATTGCTCTCAGTTCAAATAATATCTGCCCTGTTTTAAGCCACCCTAATCTTATTAGTATTACTATGGGACTCTTTATAAATTATGAATATTATTCGTGCATCTCAAGTCCTTCCTAACCATTTGGGGGACATAATCCCTCTCCTACTTATTTTGGTATGAGAAAAAAGGGAGTCATAGATACAAAAATTAAATAGAGAACATAATTTTAGATGCAACTTCCAGTTATTAGTATTAAAAGAGCTAAACATAACTCCAAGGGGATAAAAATTAATTATTAAATAAGTATCTGGCTCTGAGATTTTCAAAATCATCCAAAGTCTAGTACTTTAGTCTTATTCAAAAATTCTCATCTCAACGCTACCCTCACCTGAGCAGTAATCAAGACACCCTTCTCAAAGGAATGAGTTGTTTCACTGTATCAAGTAGATCGCAGGTAGATTTCCTTCTTACAGCTTTCTTTGCAACAGGGATATGTCATTTGCCAGGTTAGGTCTGGTGAGATTTAAATTGGCTTTTCACATGTCCTCACGAGTTCTAGGATGGAAAAGGAAAGACTAACCCTTGGTGAAACAGGGAAGTCCACAATGATTATCTAGTAGTGTCATTTGCTAAAGCTCCTTCTAATGATCATTTTTGCTGGTGATTTGGGCAGACGTGCTGACTGCATTTTCAAATGACATTTAACACATTGCTGGAAAGTGGCTAAGTGTACAGGCTTTGGAGTAATACAGACCTAGGTTGGAATCCAAGCTCCTCCATTCACTGTCAATGTGATCTTACGGCAGAATGGATAGAGAGATAGAAAGCTATAGCAAGATAGGCTTCAACTCATGAAAAGGAGGACTTTTCTATATATATATATAAAGGTTAAGTGTTCTTCATTTGTAGTAACGGTGTCTAACAACTATGTAGAAAATTGTGTAGGTAAAGAACTGTTGTGTACTTAAATCCATTGTAAAATCTGATTTGAATTTGAATATTATTTGCTGTTAATGGCAGTGGACTATGGCCGATGGATGGTAATAATGACGTTAATTCTACTTCACTCAGTGCTTGTCATATCGCTTCTTGTATACCAACCACTTTTGGGAGTTTGAGAGGAGTGTCACTGAATTCTAATGGATAGGGACACATGAGACCAAGCGTAGGAGGCATTTGGAAGCCACATTCTATGAATACAGTATAAAGGAAATGGTAATATTTAATCAGAAGAGAAGACTACTGTAGTCTTGGGAACATATCTTTAATGTCAAATGGAGTAGAACACCAGTTTATGAAGGCCCAGACAGTAGAATCAGAATCAGTAGTTGAAGCTCCAGAGAAACTAACTTTAGCCCCATACAAAAAATCACAGAGAAAGGATTTTAATATCAGATTGACCTGGGTTTGAGGTCTAACTTAACCACTTACTGTGTAACCATGTTCATAGTACTTTACTGCCCTGAGCCCCAGTGGTCTCATCTGTAGCGTGGGAATAATATCAGCCTCTACCTCAGAGGGCATTTGTATGGATTATAATGAAATAACACATGCAGATGAATGACAAATACAATGTGTGACACAAAGTACATGCTCACTAATTGCTAGATGTGGTTGTTGTTCTTGTTAGTACGGTTAATAGTTAGGTTTAGAATATAATGAAAGTTGGGCTGCTTCTCAAGGGGAGCTAATAGAGCAGTTGTTGGAGTTCCCTGGTGGTGTAGTGGCTTAGGCTTCAGCGCTGTCAACGCTGCGGCCTGGGTTTGATTCCCAACCAGGGAATTGCGCACATAAAAAATAATAATAATAAAAAGCAGTTCTCACTGGATATTGTGTTTTGTTTTAAAAGGAGGAGAGACATGGTTTAAGAGGGAATTTAAACATGGAGACAGGAGTGCTCATGAACTTGTGTTTCTACAAGTCCCTCTCTGGCGTCATTCTCTAGTTGCCTGTGGTACATTTCCACTACTCTGCAGTGCTCTGCTGGCCTCTTCTATCCAAGGGACCCTATCCCTATGTTCTACTTAGGCACCTTCTGGCCCAGATTTGGCAGTCTTGCCATCATATAATTATCTGCAACTGCTTGAGCAGTGACATTCCTAAGTTTTTTTCACTACTTCATGCTATAAAACCAATAGCTAATCATAAAGCCTTTGATTGTAATCTCTTTAGCATCATGGGCTCTGTCTCTTGCTTGCAACTGATTGGTCAGAGCTTATAATAGTAACAGACACTGAATACAGGATCAGTGCATGGACGAAGAAGCACACTAATAGAATTTCATATGTGGAAGCATGTCTGTCAGCAATCGTCATATTTAATATCATATTCAGTGCCTAAATAGTTATCTTTAATGCCTCTTCCAGGTGGCTAGTTAGCCTTTGCTTGGAAACCTACAATAGGAAATTAATTCAGTGACTCTTGGAAGGCATCCCATTTTCCCTTTGAACAAGTCTACTAGCATAGACTTGCAAAGTTTCATCATATTTTGAACTACATTACATTACTCAGCTAATGAATTAATGCATTGACTCTTCGAGTGGTATTGAAGTTTTAACAGGAGACTCCTGAAAGCACATTCTTTAAATAAAAGAAGTTACAGTTGGAGGGCTGAATTTCAGACACCAGGACTGGGAGAGGGAAAAAATGCTAATTTCCTGCTTCACAAATACAAGATCTTATTTTTACATAGGTGTGGGGGATACAGCATGACAGATGTTTGCAGAATTTCGTGTAACAATAACAAATAAATTTTGTACATCAGTAGGCATGTGGGAGATGAGGTATAAACTGTGATAGAACTAAATATATAGTAGTCATGCTTCATGAAAATAAGAATGGTTATACAAAATTATATTTTTTTTTAGTGTTAAGAAATGCTATAGAATTTTGTATTTTTAACTTAACAGTTCTTTTAAGTTAAACTTAAAAAAAAAAAACACAAGACTCAATTTATTTGAATCAAATGTTTAAAAGGGTGTTATTCTAAGCGGCAATTAAGACTTAAATGTCATCATTTGCTTTCTCCCTGGAATGCGCTTGTTTGCCATCCAATGACTGAGCTGTTAAATTGGCCACATCTGGAGATAAACCAGAGACAATGGTATATCAAATCTATTGTCAGAGGGCACATCTGCTTCTTGAGGGGAAAAAATAAGAAAAAGCAACCAAAGAGAAATCAAAGAACCACAGTAAATATGTGGGGATGGGCTGGTTACCATGGAGAGCTGTTGGATTCATTTGCATTCCACTTACTGTGTCCCTGTAGTATTATGTTTACTGTTGACTGGGCTAGAGAGTTCTTGAGAGAGAAACACTATCTCAGGCCAAAGCTCTAGGTAAATTGGTGGATGTGTGATCTGCTCTTGACCTCTGACAGCTGCCAGTGCCAATCTTAGGGCTGAGCCCTAGAAGGTTTATGTTGATATGATGTGATCCTAATCCCCTCTCGTGGCCATCACTGACTGAGCAGACTAGGGTGGACACGTGACTTTCAGTGGATCAGTTGAATTTTTTTACTCAGGTATTTGGCATTTGGATTGAGATACTTCTGAGACTGGCCTGTTTGCTTGAATAGAGGAAAGGCATGCCTTGGAGCTTTTAGGAAGGTGTGTTTGTCCACGCAGGGTGGGGAGGTGGGTGAAAAACCAAAGTAGGTTATTGCCACACTCCTGGATGACTTTCCAGTCTCTGGTTTTAAACCTTTAGCTATCCTTGGCTTTTAAGAAATTGCCCAATATCTCTCTAATGTATCTCACTTGGTTGAGATATTTGAAGTCAATTTCTATGAATTGGAAGCAAAAGAATTCCAACTTAAAAGGTCTAAACAATGATGCCATTATCTTGGTTTCTCAGTTGTCAATGAGAACATTTTTCAAAAAATGCAGCAGGAAGCCCTTCTTCAGTACTTCCTCTGTACTAGATGGTGGGAAGAGCACAGGAAAAAACGTAATTACAATACTTATTCTCCCTTTACTGCTTTTTACCTTAATATCCCATCCACACTACACTTTTCTAGGGAAAGTGAAAAACTCAGTGGAACTCAACACTCATGTCTCTTTAAGACAAAAACAATTCCAGTAGGACACTATTTCCAGCAATCTCATTTCAACCTTGACTGAAATGGTGATGCTCCTCTGAATAAATGACCATCTCCATTTCTCTTACAATAGTAACAGAAACTGCTCTTTTAATTAGCTGGCAGCTTCTCCTTAACATAGGAGTGAGTTGTATTAATTTTATGTTATTAGTAAAGTGAATAATTCATTGATTAATTTTCCACTTCTCTCTGGAATGACAAAGGAAGCAAGTATGAGATTTCCCTGAGTGAGGAAAGCGGAGAGGGTTGAATTTGTTATAAAGTTTTCTGTAGGACCGCCAGGCTATAGAATCTGAAAGGTATCAGCAGGTTAGCATGAAAGTGGATTTCATGGAGACTACTTACTTTTACTTCATTTCTCTGCTTTGCCAAGCTCCACTTGAGCTGAGGTCACACTCCTGTTGCTGAAATTTTATATGGAAGGTAATCACTTAATATGACTCCAAACACACACACACACACACACACACACACACACACACACACAGAGGCATGTGATTATTCATCTCCATTTGCTTTCAGGTTAAAATTCCATGTGTTATTACAAATGGGAACTTGAAGGATCTATTAACTTTGGAAATTAAAAATCAAGTCATAATATTTTATGTTATGGGGGTTATGTTAGAGGGTTAGTATTTGACCATGCCCTGGAATTAGGAATTGTCCTTATATTTCAGAAGGCTGTAGAGGACAATATCATTAAAAGTTAATAATAAGAAAACAACTAGATTTAAAAATGAGCAAAATATTGAAATAGATAGCTCACGAATGAAGATACACAGATGGCAAATAAGCATGTGAAAAATGCACAATATCGTAGGTCATTAGGGAATTGAAAATTAAAGCAACAATGAGCTACCACTGCACACCTATTAAAATGGCCAAAACCCAAAACAGACACCACCAAAGGCTGACAAGGATGTGGAGCCACAGGAGCTGGTGGTCCAGCCACTTTGGAAAACAGTTTTGTAGTTTCTTACAAAACTAAACATATGATTCGGCAGTTGGGCTTCTTGGTATTTACCCAAGAGTTGGAAACTCATGTCTATACAAAAACCTGCACACAGGTGTTTATAGTAGCTTTATTCATAATTGTCAGAATTTCAGAGCAACCAAGATACCCTTTAAGTGAGTGGATAAACAAACAATGATACCTCCAGACAGTGGAATATTATTTTACATTAAAAACAAATGATCTATCAAGCCATAAAAAGACATGCAGGAATCTTCAATGCATATTAAAAGATAAAAGAAAGCAATCTGAAAAGGCTACCTACTGTATGATTCCAACTATATGATGTTTTGGAAAAGGCAAAACCATGGAGACAGTAAAAAGATCAGGAGTTTGGGGGTGGGGGAGAGATGAATAGGCAGAGCACAGAGGACTTTTTTATGGCAAAGTATTTTATGTGACACTGCCAATGTGCCTTTGTCAAAACCATAGCATGTACACACCACGCGTGAGCCCTGATGTGCACCGCAGACCCTGGGTGATGATGGGGCTCATGAAATGTGTGAGTGGACCCTCTGGGGCATGTCGGTGGGGAGGGTTGTTCATGGGTGGTTCTGGTGCTGTATGAAACTCAGTACTTGCCACTCAATTTTACTGTGAACCTAAAATTGCTCTAAAAAATAGGTTACTCATTTTAAAAAAAGAAATCGATCCCCAACAGGCACAAAAAAGTCAAGGTAGAGGCTGGCTTTTATAGTTTCGGTGTATTTTAAAAAGCAATTCTTTTAATGATGTTATACATAAATAAAATAAAACCTGTCTCTCTTTTTTTGACCCTTCAGGTTTTAAATAAATAAATTCCACAAAAATAAAGAATGAGAGAATTTCAAGCATAGGAAAGAAAGCCTTAATAATCCAGTAATAAGGACCTGAAAGAAGTTCAGCGTGTTTGCAGCTTAGAGTTCAAAGTCAGAGCAGTGAGGAGGAGGCAGATAGAGGTCAGGATCCGGAGAGGCTCGTAAGGAGTTTGGACATCAAAATCTGTGCCTTTCCTTACAACTTGTTACCCACACATGATCCATTTAACAAGTGCCACAAAGTCATCCTGGATACAATTTACAGTTAATATACAATTAAACTGTGAGTGTTCTGCTAACATGGGGCAGGAGGAATTACTTTCTCTTCCTTCCCCCAGTTGGTCAGATGTACGTCTACGTTCTGGTGCCAACATCTGCTGTGGTGAGCCCCCGAGGGCCCACATTTCAGAGCAGTTTTGTGGGTGAGATGCTTTCTCCTTTTCCTTTTGAAGGCCCCCCAGTCTGTGCTCAGTCATGAATCCATGATGTGCAGGGTCTGCGATGCTCATTACTTGTCCACAACTCCCCACCCATCTTTGCTACCCAGCCCGTCTCTTTTCCATCCTCGCTCACCTTCTGATTATCCGCATTCGTCCATTGTCTGTAAAGCAGTCCTTTTGTGCTGGGTTGTTGTTTTTTTCTGTCGTTTTCCTATAAAGGCTCTGAGAAACCAGTAGTTTTTCCACGTGTATGTCATAGACGAACCTATAGCAGCACATATGTGTCTGGAAAACTCCAGAAAGGAGATGGAGTATAGCAAGTAGGAAAAGATAGATGAAGCATGTTACAGTTTATCAAAATGTGTTAGCTCCTCCTTTAAAAAAATTAAAATATCATTTTTCTGTATTGTCTCTTAGAAAGCTTTGTAAAACCTTGCCTTTCAGAACAGGAAAGAGGTAATGGGTATAACTGAAGAGGTCTAACGGCCGTGAGTCAGGGCAGATAGCCGAGTGCTGTGGAAGACGGGGTAGGAGAACATTCTTTTACAAGCTAACAGGGTTCCTGTGTTCATGAGGGAAGGCCTGGGAGGACGAGAAGGAGGCGGGATCTGTCTTCTTTATTCAGGTGCCCCAGAGCCAGTGAGCAGTGCCTACCTGATGCCCTCAGCACTGTGAGGAGGTGTCTTGATAAGGAACACACTGTTTCCAAGCAGGCAGGGGTTGTTAAAGATGCCCAGAAACAGCACTGTTGTCTTGCTGATGAGCATTTCTAGTGAGTTAGTCACATTTTAGTGCAGCCAACATCCACTATGGGCAAACTGTGTACAGAACGCAGTACAAAAAGGTTTTGCCAATATTTGGTTTTTATGACAGGCTTTGGAGACACGTGTCTGTTTAGTCAGCTACTCTTCCTATTTTCTCTCCCCTTAGTTCTCCTCTTAGGTTCCAGTCCACGGGCACAAAAACCGACAGGGCGTTGTCCTGCTGCTGGTGGTAGAGCACTTCCCTGTTGAGTGCTCTGAACGGCACACCCTTGTGACAGACGAGGAGACACACGTGACATGTCCCTCAGACTGTCATATGTCATGAATTCTTCCTACTGATACTCACTTCAATTCTTAATGGGCACATTTTCCCCAACCATCTCCATGAAGCTTCCTTTAAAACCCCCAAATTCTCAGTAGTTCAACTCTCTTTCTGCTTCCTGTTCCTAAAGGTGTTGAGTTTGGGCAGTGATCAAGCATCTTCTCAAAGAAGTATCTGGATTTTGCAAACCACACTGTGCTTCCAACCGCTGTGAGCTTTCAGGTGGTTTTCTTCGTTTTGGATTTTCATAGAAGCTGTCAGGGAAAATCCAGCCTTCCCTGATTACTTCCAGGTTACTGATCTCTCTTTCCTCTGCACGTCCCTACTACTTATCATCATTTCTTCTCAGTTGGCTCAGATGGCTGCTCCTCTGAACCATCACTGGGTGGTTGTTTTCCCCAGTTTTATTGAGATATAATTGACAGACAGCACTGAATAAGCTTATGGTATAGACTTACATATTTTATAAGATGATTACCACAATAAGTTTAGTTAACATCCATCATTTCCTATAGATACAAATTGGGGGCAGGGAGAGAGAGAGAGAAAATGAGAACAGGGAGAAAAACATTTTTTTCCTTGTGATTTACTTGGATTTACTTACTCTCTTAACAACTTTCATATATATCATACAGTAGTATGAATTATACTGGTACTTACTTATCCTGTAACTGGAAGTGTGTACTTTTTCACCTTCTTCCAATCCCCCCCCCTCTAGTAACCACACATCTGATGTCTTTTTCTGTAAGTTTGGTCAGCCAGCCTTCCTCCCTGCCTGCCTGCCTTCCTCCCTGCCTGCCTGCCTTCCTCCCTGCCTGCCTGCCTGCCTGCCT